>VYZX01000023.1:254692-451891 GCA_013401335.1 Brachypteracias leptosomus
TTTTTTAAAGAAGGACACAGTGGATTTTACTTGATTGCATTTTTAGTATTTCCTCTGTACTCTTGCATCACCAAAAATGAGGATTTGTACACCAAGTAATTCATTAACAAAAAAAAGAGGGTAGTACAAATCAGATGCATCTGAAATATGATATTAAAAAAAAAAAAAGAAATTATTTCATTTCTGCTGAATGAAATTCTGCTGAGTTACACAGATACAAGTCAGTTCACCGAAACCAGGAAGTTAGCACAGCTTTACTTAGTATGGGGAATAACATCTTATTTTGCAAAATCTTCCTAAAAATCCAAATTATTAGGGCATGTGAAAGCGAAGTCTATAAAACTGGGTGAATCATTTTCAACAAATCCCCAGTTCCAAAACATAATCACTTTCTCCTATTGGGATCTTTCTCCAAGCAAACTACATTTTCTTCTGAATTTGCTCTTCACAATTACTTAACAAATGGATTATTGCAACTTGTTTCACTGCCAGAATTTGTGCTTTGCAATTGATTACCTGAGTCATAGTTATCCTAAGGGAGAACATCCCATGGGAGAGCCATGAAGTTTCAAGACCTGTGTATGAGCACCTCCAGGGTGCAAGCAAGTGTCCATTTACATTTGCACATGCAATTACAGCCATTTTTATTAGGACCATGGATTGATCTGTTAAATAAGTGTAGGGAAGCATTATTTCCAAAATAAATCAATGACTTCAATAAGTTTCTTTCCCCCACTTCATCCCAATGTGGATCTATAGATGTTGATAATTATTTTAATAACAACAAAAATTCATAGAATCATAGAAGGGTTTAGCATTTGTGTTGGTCTGAAAGTCATTCCCAGGGCCTGACCATTAAAGGCTACTGGACTCACATCTTGGGTTTTTGTCTCCAGTCCAACCAATCTAATTTCTGCCACCAGGATTTTTCATGCAATAAGGAGCTTCCCTGGGAGCAGAAATTCACAGGTGGGGCAGAGAGGACAGAGCTATCTTGGGGAGATATGCCAGAGGGATAAACAGAGTGGGATTGAGATTAGAAGATTCAGAAGATGGGGTGAGTTTGGTTATACGACCACAGTTTTTTGGTGTTTAACCAGAATCCTTCTCTTTAGAACTCAACTGAAAAATATGTCAGCAAAACACCAGAACAGAACAACAATGTCTTTAGTCTCACTATGCAGTTATGTTTTCCTACCAAGACTGTTTTTTTAAAAAAAACCCCTTCTGGAATAAATGCCTGTTTTTATTTACATCTAATGCAGTGTATTACATTTTTAATTTTTCTGCTGTGCTCACTACAGTTCTTTCATCCCCACTATCATTATGTTAATGATATAGTGAAATAGTGTTGATTTTAAAACTCTCATTTTCTGCCTGATTCAAAAACAACAGATTAAAAGCCCACAACCTGATTTCTCCCCCCAAAAGAGAATTATCATTGGCCTGCCCTACAACATATGGACTAGGAAGGTGAAGTCACAAAGCCAAGTATCAGAAACTCACTTGAAATGGAAGTGGAGGGATGAAAAACAACCCACAAACCAACAAGAATGACAACAGCAACAACAACAATAAAACCATCTGAAGGAAGAAATGCAATAAAAATTGGGTAAAATTATCCCTTGAGTAGTGCTGGATGAAGTCCAGACTAAAATCACTGAACAGTGGAGCTGTTCCAATTTATGCCACAGGAACATCAAAATACTTCCTTCTCCCTTATAAACATCTTTTAATTCTTTCTGAAGATGGAAGAATACCACATATGACAAGTGTTCTTAAGCAGCATGCTGAGCACCAAATGTGAGCTATAATTCATAATTCATGCTCAATTAATCATAATTTATAAGGAATGGCTCTGTTAATGCCTTTGCTAACTACCTAACCTATTTTGAGAGCTGCAGCCAGAATTTCAGTTGTTGTGACTTGCTATTGCAAGTGACAGACTATGTATACCTTGGCAGCTGTCAAAGACAACAGCCTGCCCTTAGAATTGCAAAAGGGTGAGGAAAGCTCTGAATGAGAAGCAGAAATGAAAGTACACGAGGGTGGAGAACATCATTTTTTTCTCATCTAAATCCCTTTGAAAAGGAGTGGGAGGAACCCTATGTAATCCAGAGCCTTGGGTCAAGCTAAGACTTGAATAACCTTAATTTAGCAAATGAGCAATTTCTAAGTGATACAATTGAAAGAGGAGCAGCCTGGTGTCTCCAGATATTGCTCTGGAGTTTTTACATGACAGCCAGATAGCAAATCTTCTTGATTTAGGAGAAGAAGATTTACCTTCATGCATCGACATTTTTGGTAATCAGGAGTAGTTAAAGACAGACTGGCTCATTGCTCTACTCGATTCAGACTCTGACGAAGAGAACTGAAGTCAGAATCATTAAGGCCACGTGGACAGTTGATGGACCTAGAATCATCCCCTCTGCCCCAGGATGTGTTTGTGGATATTAGAAAGCTGGACCTCATGGTTCACGATTTCTCAGCTGTATAAGATGGCAAGAAGAGTAGTAACTTAATGAGACCTTGAAATTCTCTGGCCTAATTTGTGTTGGGCATCCACCACAGATACAGGAGATATTTCAGAACTTCCCCATGCATATTCAAATAAATGTTTATGTAAGAAAACCTTTATAAAGTACCATGATAAGAGAAATATACACTTAACTCTCTGGGGCATTTCTACCAATAAAATTTGGCTTATTCATCCCTGCCAATTAAAACTCAGTGGCAGTATGGAATATATGTTTCAAACTCCTTACAATATAATTCCAAAAGCCTCTGGCAGCCCTCAGTATTTCAGGGCTTTCCAGCCAGGAAGCATTCAGCTAATTGTATCCCAGCCTGGCATCGCTGGAGTTCGAAGTGTTTGCTTTTCCCTCCCTCTTCACCTTCTCACTTTTAACAGCTGTTTTCCATCTCAAAACAGTAAAACCTGCCACGGAAAGCTGAGCTCAGCATTAGTAGAGCACCACTCTTGGAAAATGATTAAAACAGATAACGAGGCACTTTTCTCTCGTGAATACCGATTCTCGGCTGTTACGAGCATCATGGGAGTATGAACCGACGGAGCCGTACCGCACAGCCAGCAAACGCGGGGAGAAGAAATGGTTATGAGCAGGTAGCGCTACCGGCCGTGATGTAACCAGCCGCCGGCCAAGCCCGGTGGAACGAAGCCTGCCCGCCAAATGCGGGGGAAGCGCCTTCCTGCAGCGGGACCGCCGGAACGGGGGGACGGGCGGGCTGCGCCACTGCGTGCCGCCAGGTGGCGCCTCAACACCGGCTTCGGGGGCGGCGTGGAGGGGGAACGCGGCGTGGGGGACGGCACCAGGCAGGCGGCCCCGGGCAGGGGCAGAGGGGCCTCGGGCACGGGCAGGGGGAGCCGGTGAGGAGCTGAGACGGGCGGTGGCTCTGCCACCTGTCCTGGAACGCGCCCTCAGCCGGAGCCGCAAACTCGTGACATGTTTACACCATGTTACTCCCAAACCACAAAGGGCAAAGCAAGCGACAAGAAGAACCGAGAGGGGAAAGCAACCCAGACACCGGCGTGGTGAAACCTTCAGAAGGTGCCTGTTGTTCGCGGCAGCCTTCAACAGGCTTGACTGTCCCGAGTCACCGAGTTTAGGATTTAATAATCTAATTTGGGGAGGGGTGAGAACAGGCCAAAGCTCCTCAACAGATCCTTTCCCCCTTTTTTGTAATTTAAACCCACATTTCATAAAAGGAATTTAAATTTAGGGAAGCACAGTGCTTTACAAGACTTCATGTCTGTGCACTCTGATCCCAGACTGTCAGTAATAATAAAATAATAAATAAACCTCAAAGTACTGTATAAAGAACATTCATGTTACTGTCCCTGTTTTACTAACAGAAAAGCTTGGATATACAGGAGTAAACCAATTTATCCAAATTACCCCAGACAGACAGAAAGATAAATGAATCAGGAGTCTGCTTTGTGAGCGCATCCCACCCAACCTCGCTTCGCCCTTGCCAACCATTCTCGACCAAACATACGCTTTTCTTTTGGTGCTCCTCTACCCCTTTTTACAGTGGAAAATGAAACCTGCAACTATTGCAGCATGCATCTAATTTTTAATCACAATGTCTCAAAAAGCTTTTTACCCACGGTAAATATTCACACTTAATATCCATCCCTCTGCGTCCCCGAGCACGTCACAACCCTAACTGCAAGGTGGGAAAGCTGAAGGCACTGGAGCAAGCACAGAAAGGGTCCAACTCCTGCTCTGAATTGTGAATTTTTTCCTCTGTTCAACAATGGAAATACTAGCAACAGCCCGACTGTAAAAAAATACCCATGCATGAGCAAGTTTACTCAAATTCAGAGTCCCACAGAATCCAATTAAACAACCCAAGAGCATAAAGTTATTCATGTATTCACGGCTATGGACAGCTGGGTCCGACGTTTATTTTGGTCTGGTGCCAGCTACAGTAACCATCCCTTTATCTGTATTTCATTTCTCGGCTATACAATTAAAAGTTAAATTGAAGCCATCCTATTCCCAGTAGACCCTCAAGTATGAAACTTTTATAGCTCTTTAACTACATTATGTGTCAACTACTTGTGTCTGTTTTCTTGCAAACCTCCCATGGATTCTATGGGGAAAGCACAAAGCAATGAATCATGTATTCAGGATTCTGTGCTGATCTCAGTGTGTAATTGTTACAGTGTTCGGAATAAAAGGAACATAGCTATTTCATAATTAATTACACTCTAATTGCATTCACCTGGGAAAAATAGATAGCACTAAGAGGCAAACAGAGGTCAATAATATTAATATAGTTGATCACTAATCTTGCATATACAAGTACCAATTAGTTAAGCAGAGTTAAACAGAGGCAGTGATAATTTGCATGAGGAATTCTGAATGTAGAGATAAATTAAACACATAGAAAGGAAGAGAAATGAAGCTACCAACTTGAACTGAAATAGTGATCTATTTTCTTTTTTTCAGGCTACATTTAAGGGACTGTCATTAAGGAACACTGAGTTACATTTAAGGCTTCCGTGTCTCCTGGAAGTCAGCTTGCCTCCATGTTACTGTCCCTTCAGTGCAACAAAAGGCACACACTTGATGTGCTGTGTTACAAAAAGGGATGTAAGCAGGAGATGTCCATAGGTGTTAAGAGCTGGGAAGAGGAGCAGACCAGAGCACAGTAAGGACATGTATTGAATCTGGCTTTAGAGGTGGCAGCTGTACCTACACCACTCTCTGTGCTGGCATTCCCATACAATCCCTGCACGTGTCTGAGCATCCGGATCTTTAACTTCAGCAAGATGACCAGACCATGCTGAGCATTAAACACATGCAGGGCTGTTTTATGGGATTAAAGCTTAAAGGAGAACAGATGGAGGCTGCAGCACTTCGGTTTGGTACTCCTTTTACACATCAGTTAGGCGGCGGAGAAAGCAAACAAGGCATAACATTGCCAAGGAAGGGTACCTGTGCTGTTAGGAAGCCTCTGAGCTGTTTTACAGGTGGTTCCCAACGCTGCATACCCAGATACAAGTTGAGGAAGGTGAACAACTGCATGGAAACAGCACTTGTCCTCAGCAATTTTCACAAAAGGCTGCTTTCTGCTCCATCCAAACAGCAATTCTCTGCAGAAATACCAATACCGAGTGTTTTCTGAGGGGTTCACGGCAGGCTTATGGCTGCAGCAGCAGGTTAACCCCTGGGAGGAACAGGAGCACTGGTGCCTGCCCACCTCTGCCACCGCCTGTGTGCTGTAGAAGGTGCCAAATTTCTTCTCTCACACTTCTGCAAAGAGCTTCTCTCCACATTTTGGAGTCCAACTGTGCTATATTAACATATATAAGAGAGATGGAAAAACAGGCCTATTCACTTTTATATAATGACAACCAGATGCTACAGCATAAGTTGGCCTAGAGATGGCTGGAAACTGGCTGTCTGCTCAGGGAAAGCAGTTGGTCCATCCACACGTGGAGAGGAACTGCTGGTGAAACTTTATTACTTAGGAAGGGTGGGACTCAGGTCTTTCATCTCACAAAGGGGAAAAAAAAATAGATGGAAACCGCCTGAACCACCACTGATTCATAGGATATTGCACCAAACCACAAAGAGAGGTAACTTTTGGGCTGCTATTTTGAGAGCTCTTATTAATCTTCAGTGCAGCAGAGTTTTTCCACAGCCATTAGCTCAGCAGTAACCCTTATGCAACTCAATAGAGTCTTTCATGGTTTGATAGTGCAGAGCTTGCCCAGGGCTCCTTGGCTTGTGCCTACAGTATCTGGGAGTCACATGTGAACCCCATCCAAGAATAGCATAAAAACCAACATTGTTTCAGCGCTGCTGATCATGTGCATTTAGCTTGGAGCAGTCAAGAAACAACAGCTTAACACTTACAATGAATGAAAGCACAAGATCTGTGACCCCTGATCTAACACTTTCCAGCTTGAAAAACTATTTCGGTTGATATCAAGTCCAAATGGCTGAGCATTCCTTATGGAAGGCAACAGCCACGGCACTTCCACAGCTCAGTGCTTCCAGGGCTGCTGGATTCAGAGGAGTTCAGCAATGCCCTCGGCCTGAGCCAGGTTGCCTCTTTCACTCACTTTCAAATTAGATGTTCTCCTTGGACACTGCCAGGGTAAGAGAGGAGAAAATTCATCATAAATAATGCAGGACACAGAGAGAGCATCATGCTCAGCTATTAAAGTGTAAATTCTGCTCTTGCTCATTTATATTGCCATTTAGTTATTACGGACTGATGCTTCTTCTCTTGAGACTTGAAGCTAGTTAAGCATTACTATCATCTTTCCCTTTTCTAATATGCGGTAGACTTGACTACTGCCCACGCTGCTACATGGACTTCATATATGATCAAGTAGTTCTATACAATTTTGATATTGCTTTGCTAACTGCTGCTCTAACAACTCAAAAGCACTTGCCTCTCAGATGGCAGGGTGGAACCCAAACTTCTCAGCCAGGCTGAAGAACTATTGTATATTATTCAAAGTGCATTATTTTTAAACTGAACTATGCTTGAAGATACCAGCCCTAAAATTATCTGTAATGAAGTTTCTAGACCTCATAAGGACTCTGGGACTCCTGCGTGTTTGTTAGATAAAAAAGAATATGCAGGAAGCCACAAACAGCAATGAGGAACCTGTTCTATTTGATTACAGCACATTTGTGAAAAGACAGTTTCTCACTAAGGGCCCCATCTAAGTCCATTGATGAAAAGCAGACTGTCCAGCATGAGGCCAAGATCACACCCTGGCAAAGTATCTTGAACACAGCTGTTAATGAACTGCAAGGATCCAGGTATGCCTTTGCTGGTGGGATCCATAACTGTCATTGATTATAGACACAGCCACAACCATGTCCATCCCAGGTCCCCGTGAACATTATTCTCCCACAGCAGTTGGGATATCTTGAGCTCTCTTGTCAGTCATCTGCTTTACAATAAGTCTACATCCTTATGCATTCCGTCTGCCAAAAGGCAACTTTTAAAATGCTATAAAATAAAACTGTGTACAAATTAAACAGTCAACACATTTTACTGCTGCTCAGTAACTAAAATGCTTTCACTGTGCTATGCAATCTATAACTGCTGAAATTACTTTCGTGTGTGTTTATAAGTCTTCCTATATTTTCTTCTCATTACTCCAAATACATTTTAAAAGCTTGTTAAGATAGATTTGTTGGTGTTTTGTATCTAGCTGACTGTGCATGTTAAAGGCTTTGAGTGTGACTTTCCTAACTTGAAACACACTATTTTTCATGCTGCTTGTTAAAACATGTATCATTCCAACCATGTACATTAATTGGCTTGTCTAGGGAAACAGGACTCAGTTTATGAAGTCTGTCATCCTGCTTTGCAGCTTAATTATAACATAAAATTATTTTCCTTCCCTCCAATCAGACTATTTGCTCTGTTGTCTTTTTTTTTTTTTCTTTTTCTTCCTTATGCTGCTATTTTAAATTCCAGGGTTGTGTAACTGATCCGTTAGGTCCTACTTCAGTGCTCCCAGGGCTAGTGGGTAACGCAGCATTCCCTAGTAAAGCTGCATGCACTGCAAGGGTCTTAAACTGCACTTGTAAGTATTTGACTCTGAGATATGCTGAAAGAGAATCATGTTTAAACTGAAGTCTGCCATTTATTATAAAGTCAAAGGACTGTTTAAGTTATTGTACGTTGACTCGTGATGTTCTGCATACACCCAGTTGCTACAGCACAGCAGCGGCTCCCACATACCCAGAAGCCTCAAATGTGATTTCCAGGTAGAAAGAGACAAGAAGCCTGTAGAAAACAGACATAGTAACTCTTATCAGAACCAACTCTCAGTGACAGGAATGGCATCAAGCTCCTTTGAGATGGGTGCTCCGAATAAACCACTCACAGTTGAAGATACCATTCTTAGCTACACTAGGGTTAGTCCTAAGGGTTTTGCTTTTCAACAGCAGAGTCCTTACTAGATCATTAGATCTATGGCACACATAGAAGCCAAGAGCAGCCCAAATGAGACCGTCCAGGTGGCTCACCGCAAACCACAAACCTGAAGAATAAAATCATGGGTCAGCAACTGAAGTCCAGAGCAGAACTCTCACCAACCTCAGAGGCTCCAGGAACTCCTCTATGAAAAAATGGTCTTATTTTTAACAACTAAAATCTAATATATTAAAAAGAAGGAATTTTAAAAATGCCCAGAACTATAAGAAGATTCATTGAAAATTACCTTTCTTTACTATGCCATCCTGCTCATGGTCTAAGTCTGTGGTTCCTATCCAGCATGTCTCAGCTCCCAAAACTTCCTCTCTGTTGAAGGTGTTCACTTGGTAGGCTAAATTTAAGGCAACTCTTCAAGAGTGGAGCAGTGCAAAACAGCAGGAACCTGAAGTACTATAAAACTTTAAAAATACCTATGTATGCCAAAACTTTACTCCTTCTCTGACACACAGAGTACTGCATGTTTTAGAGGTCTGATCCTGTAGCAAGTCTGCTGAATAATAAGCTAGAATCCTGACTCCCTGGCATCTAATAAATATATCCAATTATTAACAACTCCAAAGTGCTGTTGCATAGCCCTCCATTTTTTAGGATGGTTAGAAAAGTATAGATAGGCTTCACTCACATGATTATTTTCTTTTCCCCCAGTATTTATGTTGTGAAAAGCCCTCATCATTTAGGGAAAAAAAGCAAAGGATGCAAATGGAACACAGTATTCTTCAGATTTATGTAGAGCCACAATAATTTCAGATAGAAGTCAAAATTATCAAATTTCACAATACACACACTACTTTAAATTTTGCTTCTTATCACACAAAACCCAATTTCCTTTTACAAAGAGATAAATCTTAAGCAAGACACAAGTTGCAGAAAGCAGCCCCCTCTATAAAAATATTCAGGTAAAAATCCTTACTTTAAGAAAGGCACCAGGATCCTCAAAGTTCTCCCTCCTGACTGAGCCAGACCACTCACTCCTGTGGTGGCAGGAAGGCCATATGTGCCAAAGAGTTATTGGCATCATCTGTAACTAGGCATTCTGTTAATGATTTAGGGAATCTGTTAATGGGAAATTAATTGGAATCAAGATCAGCCAATTGCACATATTTTCCCCTTGATTAACACACCCACTTATCGACAGGATGAATTACAAGTTGTGCCATTCACTGATGTAGCTGAGCCTGGGGGAACTTGTCCTTGTGTCTGCAGTATGGTGGCATTTAACATGTCCAAGACTCGGCCTGTGCTAGGGGGGTTTGCAAAGCTGGAGGTACCAAAATAATAACTGATCAGGGAGAGCTTTAAAGCTCCTTCCCACACAGCACCATCCTGAGGCCTGCCCTGAGCCAGGGATGAAGCTGATGGCTCTCGTCTGCTTCACTTCAGACTTCTCAGTTCTGGAGACTAGAATGGTAGTATGGTGGCAACCATGGTGAAAGAATGACTACGAGCTGGACAAATGGAGCACCTGGACTAGAATTAGGACAGTACTAGGTGGGAAAGGTTAGCTGCAAGTGCTGTTAATTCCACTGTGGTCATGGCTAGAGTCAAATTTTCCTCTTTCCCACATTTGTAATTTTGGAAGCCTCCTGGTGAAGTTACTAAACTCAGATTAGTGCAAGGCAGAGCTGCTGGGTTGAGGGTGCTCAGCCCCTCAGGAATGTCCAGCACCATGAGCTTCCTCCTTTGTCCCACTGTATCTTTCAACAGTCTCTTCAGAGCGCGCCTGAAAATACCCCCAGTGAATGCCAGCAGGTTAGTAGATATTTGTTTCTTCAGTCCCACAAGTATTACCAAATAATTTCTGAATAAAACCCTGATGGCCCGGATTTGGCCTGATGTTGCTCCACCATCACAGGAAGAGCACGTCATGCTATGATACCTTGCACTTGGCCATGTAACTTAAGGCAGAGTGTTTTCATCTGAGTTCAGTGTTTTACGATTCTGCATTAAATACAGTGAATACTAATGAGAGAGCCCTGCAGCTGCTCTGGCTGGTCCATAACGTGGAATGACAGGTCCCGAAGGAGAGGATCACACTGTCCTCTAACACGACAAGTCTGGCCATGTGATACGCTGCTCTTCTGACATGTTTCCTGTACTACTGTGTGGATGAAGACAGCCTTTTATCTCAGGTAAGAGGCAACGGAATGGAAGAAGCTGATGATCAGCTTTGCTTTTGCATGGAGGAGAACGAGTTGCAAATTACCTGCTGTCAGTAGAAGGCTGAAGCCACAGCAGAAGGCAGAGTCCTGTGGCTAGGCAGGGTGCTGGGCTGGAAACGAGATGTGTGTTACAAGGGGAATATAGTGCTTGAAGGGTACTGAGTCTTTTGAGGCAGAAAAGATTTTGCAGAAGAGGTGTCTGCATAAGCGATGTCTTTATAAACAGGGATATACAGAGATGAGAAATTGCTCCTAGAGCTCTAAGAAAATGAAGATTTACTCCTTTAAGTAAAAAGGGGGAAAGACATGCCAGGCTGTGCCCCTACCTTACAGCAAAAATACTATTTCTTTGTAGTTTTGATGAATAGCTGTAAGAAAAGCTGAGTAGGCTTTGCTCACTTTCGAAGACAGAGGTTGAATCTGAGTTCACTTAGGACAGAGCACGACCGATCTCTGCTTGCTGTGAGAGGGCAGTTGGGTGACTTTGTCTGTCATGGTGCTCCCGCTATGCCCACAGCAGCATCTGCCTTCCCAGCCCTTGGGCAGCCTGGCCACACACGGGGCCTGGGGACATGCGGGATTCAAGCACTGGGAAATGTCCCTGCACCCAGTTCATTGGATGGGGAAACTGTTTTAGACACAGTCCAGGGATGCACTGAAATTCCTTGCTCTCAGGTATAAGAGGAGTTTCTAAAACACCAGATGAGGCAGGACGGTGTGGTAAAGCTACCGGTGACCTGTAGTCAGAGTCTGCAGCAGTCACCCAAGAAGGATGAGCTTACATCAAACACAAAATCCTTCTTGTGAGGGCAGCACCCACCACTGGGCACACGGCACATCACTGCAGCAATCACTGCCTGGCACAAATACAGACATACATCAGGAGCTTTGCATCCCATTAGTACTCAAAGGTGCAAAGCTTTTTCTACATTTAGAAATTTCTAAGAAATTAATCTCCAAACCACCTGCTTTCAATGTAATGCCTCCTGAGGATTTGGAGGGTGTTATTTGTTTGGATTTTTTTGTTGATTGTTGTCAGGCTTACACTGAATGCCAAGCTCCTGTTCATTTTGCCTGTGAATAAGAGGATACTGCAAATACTTGAGTCTGCAGTTTTCCTTGCAGGAGACCTCCAAGTCAGTAAGGGTAGACACCAGCCCCCATCATCTCTGAATGCCCACAGTCTGTACAGAGAGCATTCTGGATACATTAGTGATCAAAACTATGTCAGCTGTGACAAAATAAAAGTCTTTGAAGATTAAGCACAGAAAAAAAAAAAGTCTTTGAAATAGATATTGAAAAGTTATGTTGTCTTTTCACTTATCTCACTTTAAAGCTTCCAACACTGGGCTCTCAGAACAGAACTGACCAGGGATTTCTTTATCATGCATGAAATTATTTTATTTCATCCTGGTGCAGGAAATGACATGAAAATCATGCAGAAAATAGTCAAGTTTTAAGTTTGACAGGAAAAAAAGGCAAACAGAATGATTTATGCTAAGCTCAGAAATAGTATCCTTCCTCACGCACTGACCATCCCAAACTGTGTCTCTGTGTGGAGCTATTAATTAAAAATAAATCAAACTTCATTCAATTTGTAGACATCAGAGAGGTTTCAACTGGAAAAGATTAACACATCCCTTCCTTTCATGCCACTCACAGAAACCACACAGTGCACAGAGAGTCCCAAACAAAAATAGGATCTTACTTTGCAGCAAGACAAAGTTGCATGGCTCCTCTTCAGTCAAGCTGTTAGTAATTACTAAATGAGGGATAGCATTTTTTACACCTTAGAAAACTTCATGGGTCATACTGCACAAGAGCTCAGTTCCCCGTACTCACAAAATTAACAACTCCCATCAACAGATTATTTTTTTTTAAGACTGATGGTTAAGGCAGAATGGTTTTTTAAGATGCTGCAAAAAAAAATATCTGATGTGATCTTTTCCACTTGTGAGGAGGCAGGGATGGTGTTTCTGATGAAAGGCACATTTTTGTTCCAGGTAGAAGTACATCTATACACCTGCTCATAACCTACCTTTCAGAAAGACCACTGGCTACCTACGTCTCTCCAGTACGTTGCTTCCCATCATTTTTACAATACAGGCAACAAAGCATTTCCCTCTTCCTTCCTGAAAGCAGAGGTGCTGTTGAACAATTTACCATTCTGGTGTCCCTTGTGAATGCTCCAGCCTCAGCAGAAAACAGAGAGCTGCTGTCTGGCTGCTTCACCCACCACAGAGTGCCTTGAAGTTGCACACAGGGATTGAGGCACCTTTACTTCAGTTTAGAATGGTCTACTTGTTTGGAAACCCAGAGCCTGGAGTTCATGTGAGCAAGCATTGTCTGAGGGAGCTGTACCGACTGCGGCCAGCGTGGAGTGTGTTTGCTGTACTCCGCATCCTGACATCTCCAGAGCAGCAGAATAACTCCTGTCAGCCAAAGGTGCATGTCAGATGTGGAGGACTGGGACTCCCAGCCTGTGGGGCTTATTCTGAGCCTCTCTGGTTTGCCATCTATAAAAACCAATCTCCTCTGTCTCATAGTTAAAGCCAATGAACAAAACAAAACCAATAATAAAAGTACCACTGTAACATGTAACTTTCTTCAGTTCCTCTGCTGCAGTGGCCATGCTCTGGCATGCTGGATTTTGCATTTACCACTGGCTGTGGGCACAGCTCCCCCGAGTTACTTGGAGCTCAGATGATGAGCAGCCATAACTCAGTTAAGCAAGAGGAACTTGCTTTGATTGTGTACGCATGCTCTGAAACCACATGCCTTGCTATGTGCTGAAGCCCCTTGACAAAAGCTGGCAGAGATGCATAAATCAGTGGCTGAACCTTTGCTCAAGGTGCCAGTGCATGGAGCTGAAATTCCTCCACACCCAGGACAGATACAGGAGAACGTGCACCTTTCTGAAGGTGGCTGCTCTTGCTATTGATTCTGCAAAATAGGTTTTCATCTCTGAGCAACTATCACATCTACACGTGGCACCTGAGGTCCAGGAACCATTAGGAGCCATCTGGGGAATACGCAAGCTGCGAGTGTTGCAGCAGCAGACGGCGAGCCGGTGGCCAGATGCGCATACCTTGTGCTGAGCGTGCAGGACTCTGCGTGTCTGGACTGCTCTAAGCATCGTCTGTTTATCTGTTTGCTAATGCAAGATAGTTCATATTTTAGGATTATCTTTATGAGAAACATGCAAGAGTGATTAGAAACAATTGCCTGTCTGAGCCCACATGATTCTCCCCCCTTTCTTTATTTTACCAGAGGTGGCAAGAATTTTAGGGCAGCCGTTCTGGTTTCAGCTGCAACGCACCACTTATATGCATGTTGGATGTACAACACATCCTGCTGGCTTCTTTCCTTCTTGATTCCAGTTTATCCAGTCTTTCTGCTCCTGTAATCCCATCCTGTGGTTGCAGTTCAAGTTACGGAGCATTGCCCCCATGAAGGTGGAGAGGTTTGGCCAATTTTTGATGCCTGAACATCCAATCACAGGAACACATAAGGTTTACAGAGCTCAGAAATAATTCCATGGGGAGTATAACATTTCCTGCAGTTCCAACTAGTGCAATTTTCTGCAGAGGAAAGTGCCTTCAGGCCTTGGTCTTGTCAGTCTTTGCTGGCTACAATGTCAAAAATGATTCTGTGATGTGATGCTCTGAATGCAGTGAACACTGGAGGACCCTGGTCCCATTGCTCAACTATATATTTATACATTTTCTGGGGCTCTTGGCAATTCTAATAGAAGACCTGTGATTCATGTTGCTGCTCTGAGCAGCTTGTGGGCCAAGCTGAATCACACTTCACCAGTGCATGCCTAATTGCCCCAGGTCCTCTCCTCCAGCAGCCACCACACACTGGAGAAGTTGCCTGGGTGGATACCTTCCCTGGTATCAAGCCATCTAGACCAACCCAGGATTTAACATGGCTCTACTTCCCCTTCCTGCTGCTTGGCACCAGACAGACCCCAGGGCCCTTAGATAAAAATAATACTCTGCCCTGTTCCTGGCATAACAGTGTTAGGCAGACCCACAAGACAGCCAAAGGACCTGTGCTTACTGATTCCTCTTGTTGGCTTCCAAGTTAAGGTGCCTTATTTATACAGATACATCCCTGCAGGTACTGTGCTTGTGTTACATACAGAGGAAAAAAAATGTTACAGGCTGTCTGTGTAACACCATATCACAGAATCACAGAATGCTAGGGATTGGAAGGGACCTCGAAAGATCATCTAGTCCAATCCCCCTGCTGGAGCAGGATCACCTGAACCAAGTTGCACAGGAACACGTCCAGGTGGTTTTTAAATGTCTCCAGAGAAGGAGACTCCACAACCTCCCTGGGCAGCCTGTTCCAGTGTCTGTCACCCTCACCGTGAAGAAGTTTCTTCTCATATTTATCTGGAACCTCCTATGTTCCAGCTTATACCTGTTGCCCCTTGTCCTATCATTAGATACCACCAAAAAGAGCCTGGGTCCATCCTCCATATACACAGTTAACACTAACATAGGTTCAACAGCATCTTCATCTGATGATCTTTCTTTCCTGTTTACATAAGTTCTGCTGTTAGAATGACTGACCATAAAATCATGTACCAAACTACCCTGTATTCCCTGAGCACAATGCCTTAAAAATCGAGTTGCCATTTCTCGCTTACAATTGCAGCAGTAATTGAATGGGGAAAGAAGAGCAGTAATCACCATGATTTTTTAAGGCAGTTGACCTACAGCTGTAGTACTGCCTCTGTACCCAGTGTGCCACAGCACACGGGCAGATGTAACTTCTTCTTTTGCCAGTCTGGTGGGTCCATCCAGCACTGCTGGTGCTCTGTGCCTGTCCCAACTGTATGATGCCCCTAACTCAACAGCCTCACACTGTTCCCAAGCTTGTATCCACTCCAGAAGTTCCTGAGTAGGGTCTAGCCCCAAGCATCCTGGGGGTGCCCTGGAGAAGGAGGAGTGTGGGACATACCATGTCCATTCCCACAGCCCTCCTGTGCATTCTGCTTTTAGCCCCTGCCACAGGGCCACAGCTTCATTTGGAGAAGAGTTCAGCACCAGTTCAATGTAAACCCAGCAGATTTAAAAGTGATATCCAAACAATTGTAACTCCTGTCATCAAAGTGAAAGGATTTGAACTTGAAAGCAGTTAGAACAGTAAGTGTAAAACTCACGTTCAATTAACCTGAGAGCCTTGAACTGCAATTTTGAAATGTAGTGTCCCAAACTCCCGTGGGAGTAGCTGCCATCGCCTAGTTCATGAAAAACAGAGGAGAGGAGGAGCAACTCCGTGTCTCTCTAAGGAACACCTGAAGTACAAGTATAAAGCTATTGCATATGGCACTTCCCAGGCTGCTGTTTTGGTTGTTTGGAACCCATCATGAGGTGACTAAACTTTCTCACTATGGTCCTTGCATACCTTGTCTTGGCCACAGGTCTCACACAAGCCAGAGGAGGATGTGGCCCTCGGTGGGGAACCACTTACATGCTAACACTCCATGAGCAGAGGTCAGTGTGGCTGGGGGCTGGATGGGAGCTGGGTGCAGGGAGACTTTCTGCTCCTGTATGTAACACCAGCAGCTTTTGAACTGCGACGGGCGCAACCAGCAAGTAACACAACAGCCCTTCCTCAGCTGCTAGAGGTGCTGTTTTCCACATTGAATAATGGCTCTTCATGGCTGTCTCAGTTATTACGAATTCACCAGCAGTATTTAATTAATTATCAAACATCTGTTTGCACTAACATTTATGACACCAGGTAGATCACATACTTAATCTGAATTCTGTCAGCATGTGAATCTCGATGTCAAGCTTGATGGCTGAACTGACTTCTCCCTGGCTTTGCTGTAACACATCTGACAGCAACAAACCAGGGGCATGTCAGCTCTGCCATGCCAGAGGGTGATGGCCAGGAGTGGCATTGATGTTAAACCAGCCAGACTGGCACAAGCAGCAGTCTGGCCCTCTTAACTCAGGCAGGAGAGGGCTGCCACCATCAATACTTCTATTGGCATAGCAGGGCTTTCCCCAGTCCCTGATGTGTCACTCCAGAAAGCAGCTCCAGAGTATGCTCTCCCTGTGAGAAGCTGAGTCCATGTACATATATGAGTCTCTCTTGAGACCTACAGTGTGTGTGAGCAGCACGTTCCCTTGACAGCAAGTTTACCTGCCTGAACACATGCTCATATTACCCCTTTCCCACTCAAGGAGTGCCACCACAGGAATTTCACATTACATTTCATCTGGTGCAACTATAGGTTTCTGTCAAAATTCGCAGTTTGCATTCCCTCCAGCAGTTTGTCCCTGCTCCAGGTTCCTGTCCCCTTGCTTCTGTAAGATGTGATGAGTGGGCTGATCAGAGGGAAAAGGCAGTGTTTGGGATTTTGTGGGGTTTTTTTATTTAGTTTTCCATCGAGTTTGGCAAGATCAAGATCTCTGCAAAATCCAATGCAAAAGGGGCAGCAGGAATGTAGAGCCAAGAGTGGAGCTGGGAGCGCTTCTGACAAGAGCTGCCATTAAATAGGCTTAGGTGTAACATGAGAGTGTACCTTAAAAGGACTAAGGATGTTTATATAATCTGAAAGCCAGAAACAATGCTGAAGAAGAGACTGAAAACTGGAGATAAGCAGGAAAAGGCATGCAGAATAGCAGAGAGATCCATTAATACACTCTGATTTCAGGCAATAGATCTGATTCTCCTCTTGCTCATATGGATCAAAACCCATCTGCTTCACTCACATTGCTTCAGGCTAACACTGAACTCATCTAGGATTTGTTCAAAATCCCATAGCCTACTTGAAACTGTCTGGGCAGCCTGGTCCAGGGCTCTGGCACCCTCAAAGCCATGAGGTTTTTCCTCATGTTTAAGTGGAACCTCCTGTGTTCCAGTTTATGCCTGTTGCCCCTTGTCCTGTCACTAGGCACCACTGAAAAGGGTCTGGCCCCATTCTCTTGACCCCTGCCCTTTAGATACTGATAAGCGTTGATAAGATCCCCTCTCAGTCTTCTCTTCTCCAGGTTGAACAGGCCCTCAGGTCTCTCAACCTTTCCTCGTAAGAGAGATGTTCTAGTCTCCTCATCATCTTTGCAGCCTCCATTGGCCTCTCTCCAGTCGTTCCTTGTCTCTCTTGAACTAGGAAGCCCAAAGCTGGACACAGTACTTCAGATGTGTTCTCACTAGGACAGAGTATTGTTATCTTTCCTCTACAGATGGGGACATTTCGGTGCCACATCTCTGCCCCTTGCCCAAGACCTCAAAGCAAGAGACAAAAGCAGGCTGGCAAGGGGATGCCTTGTGCTCGGGCCCAGCTCTGGCCATGCTGGGTGGTTTTCTCAGCAGGGGGACAGACTAACATTTTCGAAGAGCACTACCAGATTCCTGGTTTGCTGCCCATTTCCATGGGCCTTCCTGCCTTTCCATCTGTTCTTGAATATGAAGCAGTCCCCTCCAAAAACTTAGAGTACACTTTGTATCTGTGTATGGTATATACTTACATGTAGCATATGACGTGACACTGTGTAATGCAGCTCCTCTAGATGTAAAGAACAACCACTCTCTGTAACTGGTGTTAGAGACTCCAGTATGGACAGCACAGAAGCACATGTGAGCACTTCATACCTGACTCCACTGCTAGGAGACAGTATTAACCTTCACATGTGTAATTACCACCTACATGAATGTGAAATATCTTCCACATAACCATTTCTTCAGAGCCAACCTTCTGCTGATAGTGTCACAACCACCCTGCCATCACCTAAAACCCAGGGACTGCTCTTTTCCAGCCTGGGCTCCCAGGCCTGATCCTACTGCTGCCTGCACAGGAGGCTTACTTCACAGCAGAACAAGAAATACCCAGGTTTTTATTTGGTTTTTTTCAAGCCTGAAATTGGGGAAGACAAACCCATGGTGCCTCCCTCCTAAAATTGCTGCCTTGTCTATTAAATCAACAGAAAATGGTTTCTCATTTCATATAGACACTACTATCTTGAATTTTCCAGCTGTCATCTGACAGATATGAGCATTGGGAGAGAAAAATAAAACAAGCACAGTGTATAAACAACCCTAGGGACTAGATTTTGCAGACTCTGAACATCAATGATGTGCAATTCTTTGTTTGCTGAGGTGAGCAAGTATGCAGGGAGAGCTGTACACAACAATTATGTTAAAACACTGCACAGCGCTTCAGCTTTAAATATCTCAGAGGGACAAAACCTAAGTGCAAGGTGCTCTGAAATGAAAAGAGATATTTTCAGCTGTTTCTTTAATAGAGAGAGGTGAAGGTTCTATCCAAGGCAGCTGGGCAGTGTGAACAACATTAGGCAATCTGTGAGTGTTTGTATTGGAAGAACTGTAGAGGTCCCTGGGATGTCACTACAGACCTCAACTAGAGGCCCTGCAGGAATGAAACAGAAGAATTGTTCCCAGAATTTCTAATTAAAAAGCTGAAAAGGAAGAAACTAATGAGTTTTATTCCACACAGTATTTCTATTAAAGAGCAGGGGAATGCTGTAACATAAGCAGATGTATAAAGGCTGACACAGGCTCTCAATAGCTGCCACTGCAGGTGTGCGAGGTTTGCTCAGGAAGGAGAGCTCTTGTCTTGGGGGTGTCTTTGGAGGGGCCACATGCTCTACAGTGATGGTTCTTAAAAAAATGCCTCCCCTGGCAAAATCTGTAAAGCCAACAGCAATATTTGGCCTTGGATGTACATCTTTTCTATTTGAGATAGACAACCCAACACTTTATAAAAATAGGTCTCAGCATCTGGTTATTTGTCATTTTTTGAGAGAAATGTCTGTCAGCAACAGCACTTAATTTCTCACCGGCATCCTCCACTCTTTCAAATTTCTTCAAATAATTTAGCAGATGTCCTCCTTCCCCCTCAAACTTGTTCACTTTTAAGGCTTATTTTGAATAACTTTCTGACACAAAAATCCCAAAGGTCTCAGTTTGCTCTGCCACAGACCCTTTTCCCAACCGCCCAGCCCTAAGAGTGAGTTAAAGAAGTAAGTATAAAGAGCACAAGCAAAATAACTAAGAAAGCTTCAAGTAGCAGAATAGTTCCAATAATTTTTTAGCATAAATAATATTTTCCAGACTATGCCTATTAGTGTCAATTTGCAACACCAAAAGAGGAGAAAGTACACTACATTTAGTTTATAATGTCACCAGAGTAATTACATTAATGGTGTATGCCTATAGGAGTGACACAGATGTGACATTAATCCTTCCAGCAAGGAAATCCTGCCTTGGATGCCAAGACAATGCCATAGATGATGTCAGGAGAAGCTGTAAGAGTGGCAAGTGAAAACACAACAAAAACCTCTTTCCGACCTCAAAAATCAATTACAAAATTCTCCTCACAGTTTCATTTAAATGGTGGCTGTTTACTGCAGAACCAGTGCAGCTGTGGAAGAGCTGACCACCCACAAGCTGCTCTGCTGAGCCAGGAGCTGGCTGGGGCACAAGCTGGTGAAGCAGAAAGGTTCTGGTCTAGCAGCGCTACTCCTGGGATTGGTGTGGACATGGTGAGGAGGGCTGGTGGACCAGCTCCAGAGGAACTGCTCTGGGCTCCTTCACAGCCCTCTCCCAAGCCAGAGCTTGCAGAGAGCAGGCAGGCCTTAAACTGGGCAGATAAATTCACAAATCCTTTGTTTTTAAAAAAATTCTGATTTTTTAAAAATTACTATTATTTGCTTTTCCTCCTACACGTTCAGAATCTCTGCCCACATTCAGAATTTAAAACATTGAACAAAATGACAAACTCACTTCCTGTTGAAATGCTGGTATTTCAGGTGAGTGGTAAATAATACATAAGGTAATAAAAACAATAGTCAGGTCTCTTAAAGAGCTTGGAGAGGTGGATCAGCTCCGTGCATGGAGCCTTCCTTACATAAAAGGACAGCAATGCCCTCCAGCTTTCCCAATCAGATCTGGAAAACCTGTTATAACTACAGCTTGCCTCTAGCCCTTCACTCCCAGCAATTCTTGACCTCAGGTCTCACTGATCCCTGTGGCAGGTCTGCTAGACAGAATAAAATGTTCAAAATTATTGAACAAAATTAACAATCAGAAGAAAGGCAGAAACCTGTTTATTCAAATAATAAAAAGATCTACACTACATTAAGCCTCTTCTAATCCTCATGTGCAAAATATGAAATATTCTGCACTACTTACACCAACAAAATCCTTGGTGGCAGACGGGGGGGGACATATGTTTAATGACTAGAAAGGATAGACCAATATTTTTAAGACAAATTGAGGCAGTAAGGGCTACAGAGCAATCAGATCTATTTAAGGATCAGCTTGGGAATTTTTACAACTACAAACAGAAACAAGATTTTGCTGTAAGCATGCTATAAACGTAGAGCCACAGCAGACAGGGAGACATTTTTGCAGCATTTATAAAGACATCAAAGTATGGAGAATATCTCCAGAAATAAGCTTTAGTTCTCACAGAAAATTTATAAGTGGTTGGAAAAACTTGTGAAGTTTCACAAACATTCAATTCAAAAGGTTTGGAGTCTTCCCATCTGCTATGTAACAACAGCGCTGCTTTACCTATGTTAAGATTATAAAAGTATACTTCCTAAATAGAGTGGGAGTTATGTTTCCTTGACAATCACCTGCAAAATACCACAGGTAGAAAAATCTGTCTGAATTCTGTTCTCGTGACATCTACACAGTGCCAGAAGCAGTGACACTTAGCAAGCATAATGAGTGTAAAGTTTCACGGAGAGTTCAGTTCTAAAAAAGAAAAAAAGGGGATTTAAAGTTCTCTGCAGCACCTAGCTTGCTTGCTGTCCTGCAGGTCTCCCTGCAAAGCCTGTCTTCCACTTCAGCCCTTTAACCCAGTCACCCTGCAAACCCTCATCCCCTCCAGAGTGCCCTGCAGCAACACACTGCCAGTGCTAAGGGAAAACTAAATGGGACTGCCAATAAATTAAATAAACATTTAGTTAAAAACAAACAAACCAACCCACCCACAAATACACATCTCCCAAAGGTGGTATCATGCTGTAGAGAGGCCCAATACCACAATCTGATCTGCTGCCCAGGCCAGGCTTGCATCATGACAAGTACTACTCAAGAAGCCCAGAATCAAACCCAACGTCTGGGTTAAGTAATTCAGTGCAGGTTCAGTATCAAGTGATTCATAGCCTCAGATCTGGCACACATGAAAATTGCTGATCAGTCAGTGCATTTCAGAAGGCAGGCTCTGAATAACAATGTGTTGCAGCCTTCAGCCATCTCTTGTGCTCTACCCTCCTTGATCTTTTGAAGGTTTCTCTCCTCCCCCTTACTTCAGACAACATCTGAACCAGATTAAAAAGCTTCCTCTAGCCACAGGTTATACTGTTGGAGCAACAACAAAAAGCCATAAGCTGAAACTCCAGACACAAAAGCTATTATTTTCTAAGTGCTCTGTGTCCTGCCACTGGTTTTATTCACACTTTAAAAACTACAGTAAGAAAACATTAAGGTGATAATGAGAAACCATAAAGACAAAGGAATTCACAGGCAAGGACAGAATAAGGCATATTTCCTCAAGTATCTTGGCACAAATGGGTGCAGGGAAAAGCTGACAAATAGCATTCCTTGGTGACTGGGTAATGAGGGACACAATACAGCAAAGTCTGCTTCAGCCCACCCCATGATTTTTCTTTCTCACTTTGCTTTAAGTGGTTTTAATGTGATGTTAATGCAATGTGCATTGCATGAGTAAAACAGTGCAATGGAGGCACGTGCTGAAGGCTTTCCTAAATTTTAATGGATTAGGAAAGAATAATTCTTCGGTGGTTTGTAATGTGCAGGGCTTACACAGATCTGCTTGTCTCTACAAGAGGACATTGTATTAACACTAAGAGTGTGACAGACAGCTCCTCATGTCATTGTAGAGATCTGATCTTGATTATCTGAGACTTCCCCATATTCTTCATTTCAGGAAAGAAACTGCTTCCTTCCACACTGGGAATTGATTCCAGCAACTGCCACATCAACTGCCGCAACAACAGCAAAAAGCAAAGCCCCTCCAAATTCCCACTAAATGCTCTGGCAGCTGCAGAGCTCTGTCTCCAACAGGCACAGGTCTCAGCAAGCTGTACCCCATACATCCCCACCCCAGCAAACAGTCAAGGACACAAGCAAAGAGCCTTCAGACAAGATTTCTAGCTGCACCTCAGGACTTCTTGAACAAAAAGAAGAAAGAAGTGCAGCAATGAAGGAGATGAGGAGGATGAGAAGGATGTTTCAGTCTTACAACCTCTAATTTTCAATTATTTAATCCAAAGCTGCCATGGCAGAACAGTAGTGCTCTCAGACTCATGCCCAGGGGCACACAAGGCTGGGGGCCAGTACCCTCATCCAGCACTGGGCGAGCACGCACACTGCAACCCAAACCCCATGCTTGTGCACAGCCATTGCACTACGGGAAACGTCACAGCCCCTACCGGGCAACAAATGGGTTTATCGTGTGTTTGCCTTGATGATGGGAGGGAGGGAGCTGTCAAGAAGAGTACAGGATGTCACTGGCCAGGAGAGATAGTAGATGACAGTGGTAGGTCAGAAATCTGTCCCCATGAAGGGATAGTTGAGGCCACTGGTGAGTGTAAGCTGTAATGTGGTGCCAACCAGGGAAAGTCACTCTGGTGCTAGACGAGGGAGCTTTGCTGTAGAAAGTCAAACAGCTACAGAACAGCTTGCTAAGAGCCGTCCTTGCTGTTTTTGATTCACACCTTTCCATGCTGCACAGCAATGCCTTTGCTAGCCGCAGCCTCTTCCCTCCTCCAATTTCTTCTTCCCAGTCAAGAGCTGGGACAGGAGCCAGCAGACTTTCAACTTTGTACGCTTCACAGTTAGTCATTCTGGTGGCAGCCCCTCCTCGCTCAGCCCATTTGTGCGTGGTGTGCAGCATCTCCCCTGCACACGGGTGTGAGTCCATTCACCGCTCCACTTGCTCCACCTTAACCACTCATTAGAGGTCATTAGCAAAATGCCTACACTACAGAAGCCTTCACCATCAGCTCACAAAAGATTTCATTCAAGCTTAGTTAAGGTTGTGTTGCTAAAAAGCAAGGATGCCATTACAACACTTACTAATCTGTAGGGTATTTTGGGAAGGAGAATCTATATTGAGGCCACCCTCTGCCATGGGAGCGGAGCTGAGGAGTTTGCATCATCTCCAGCGCTCACTGCCCAGCCAAACACTGTGTCCAACTGGGGGAAAATTCACAACTGAAAAGTAGGATGATGTAATAGCTCTAACTGGAGGCACAGGAATACTGTCAGTGTAACTCATTTAATATTTATGTTAGATTGCACTCAAGAGCTTTGAAGAAAATAAAGGTCTTGTTATGCTAAAGGGCTGTGATAGAGAAGACACAGTTTTATCCCCATGAGATCTTCTATACTAAGGAGCTGAATATGAGGTATATACCATAAAAAGCAACCAGCAGAAAGATGTAAAGTGTTCCTTACATTCGCATTTTTCTCGGTTCACCTTTCAGCCACTGTGAGTTTTACAACTGAACTCTTCTAAAAACTTTGAGAAAACCCTACAAGTCCAATCAATGGCCCAGTCACAGGGGCTTTAACAAATCTGAAAGTGGTGTCATGCAAGCAGGGACGAACAAAGGTGAGAAGACCAAAGCAATCCAGCCAATAACCTATAGTAGATTTCTGTCAAGAGCTACAGGTAAGAACTTCAAACATGAAAATCCAGAGCATAGGGACATATTCACATTTTTACAAAAGTTAACTAACCTTTCCAAAATGCCCCAGATGTTTTAGTTTCAATTCACTTTGAATTTTGGGCCAGAGGTGCAGATTTTTTGCTATTTCCCCCAAAGATGTTTCCACAGACTTACTTACACAGTTTCTTAGGAGAAAAAGAATTTGAGATGTGTTACTGAGCCTCTCTGCCTATCATGTGTAATCATAAATGCTGTGAGCCATGTCTAGCTGTGGTACTGCATCCACATTTCAGACATGACTAAACTATCTGCACATCTCAACCTTTGCTATAACAATTCTTTCTTCTTCGAATAGGTGAACCAAGAATCCATTAGTCACTTAGGCATTTTTAGTAGCCTTTAAGGATCAACGGTACATCTCAGGTTTGGCTTTTTACCTTTGACTGGGATAACAGGGACAGGCATAGATAACCAGAACTTTGCTATGCCAGCATGGTGTGGTGGGTTTACCTTGGCTGGGTGCCCGGTGCCCACCCCNTAAGTTTTCCAAAGAGAAGTAACTTTGCACAGCACATGAAAATACTTATTCTGTGGCATCAATGTTCTTTACAATAATCTTTGTCTTCCAGGAGTAAACCCTGGACACAAAGGACCAAGACAAAGTGCTGAAGAAGCAGTATGTCCAAATAGATCTACTGCACCAGTGGACAAACTCCACACTCTGTAGCCACACCAGGCAACCTGAGCAAGTCTCAGCCATTGCCTTTGCTGCCACTCACAAAGGCCAAGGCAGGCATATCCCCACAGAGTTGAACAAATACTGAAACCCACTTCTATGGATCTCTGTTGTGCTTTAGCATATGAACAGACAAATCTCCTTGCCAACACATCAGCTTATTTTTCAGATGGCAAACTTCTACTCTTTCCTACACATTGTATCACTCAGACACTTGGCTGCTCTCAAAAGTTCTAAAGTTACTCGTTCTGGCTTTCATTTTCCCTTGGTGAAGTGCAATCTAGAAATCCCTACTTAACTTCTCCCACTTGTGCATCTTAATGTAGATGACTACCCAGGCAGAAGCAGAGGCTGGAGAAGGAGCAGGTTTCTAGAGCACAGTAAACCTCCATAGTGTTACATTATAATTTAAATATAGATTTCCTGCAGGTTCTTAGGAAAGTTAGTGCTTGCTGAGACACAAGTGACAACAGTTCCCTTCCCAAACAAATGGCTTTAGTAACACCCCTGTAGCAGCCAGGCTGTTAACAACAAACCCATTAGGCACTCATTCGTCAGCCCTGCAGTGCCTGGCTTCAGTGGTGTTAGCAGCAAATGGAAGAGCATGACGATATTTATTTTTCACAGCTGAGAACTTTGACAAAGAGGGGCAGGCAGCAAAGGCCAGTCAATTTATATTTCTTCTGGTACATATTCTTAAGAATGGCAGCCACCATTATGGAAGCTATCAAAAAGCTAGCTCTGTCCTTAAATAAGTGTGCTCCTATGTCAGGCACTTCCAGGAAGGAGAATTTATGAGGCAGATGCTAAATTCAGGGAAGAAAGAAAAGTTGGGTTACTCTTGCTGGAGATGCAGCTCAAGTTCATAATGCAGGATGCAGCCACGGATATTCAGCCATTTGGTTTAATTCTTTGTGCCACTTTAGGATAATAACTTAACCACCCTTAATGTTTGGGTGAGACTAGCTTCTTATCTAATCAGTATGACAATCTAAACGACAGCACACAAATTCACAGGGCTCCAGGCTGCTAAGTTTACAGGAGGCAAGCTTGGCCATACGTGCGTGTATTAACTTTATGTAAAGAGCAAAGAGGAATACAATTAATTCTGTGACTTTACAGGCAAGAAAAAGTGCTGGAGGAGCAATTCTTACAGTGTAGATTGGCTACCTTTTGCATAATAGCAGAAAATATTTCATATCTCCTTTGGTATTTCAGAGGATAAAAGCATTCATTAATAACTTGCTTTGCTTAAGTATGCCATTCTTTTGCAAAAATGGAATCCCAGCCATAGCACAATGTGCTGGTTGTCTCATTTACATCTCTTCCTGCTTTAATAGAGCTTTGCAGTAAAGGTTTATTTATTCTTATGAAGCCAACTGAAAATTACATTGCTCAAATTTCTTTTATATATTAATTTGGAAAAAAACCCACAATAAATTACTTGGCCTTCCATTCAGCTCTATTGCATTTTTTATCATTTATTAAATGCACTTAAGTTAATTTGTAAACAAAGTGGTGTTAACTTAGGACCCCATTCATCATTTTCTTTTTAAGAAAATACCAGTGAATGCAAACTTAGTACAGAAGTAGAAACAAAAGGGAATTGATACTTTTTTCTCTCTACCAAAATGATACTTGGAAAAAAAAAAAAAAGATACTTTCCTATGCAGCCTGGTCAACCACTGCATTACCTAAACACACCACTCCGAAGACTTTTTAAACGTTGGGACAGCATGTCATGCTGCCAGATTACCATGCCACCTGTTGCTTTGCCCAAAGAAATACTAGATTATTGCAGTTTGTCTCAGATGCTGTTTCTACCACTGCTATTCAGCACAGTGCACTTGCTTCTCGTGCCTGGTTGTAGCCCCTCAGGGGCTGGTGGGGCTGCAGCCCCACTCTCACAGGTGAGCCAGGCTATCTGTGCCCTCCCTAACATCTGGCTTCTCCAGAAAGAAGCAGCATTTTCCCTACATACAGCTGTTTCCTGATTTTCATCCTGGTAAGGACTGTTTGGGGGGAAAAACAACCAGGGAAAAAGTAGTACTTTCCTTCAGTTTACACAGAGCCAGGAGAAGATGGCAAAGACAGAAGTAGCAACAGTTGTAGGAGGAAGGAAAGGAAAAGGGACAATGTTTTTCAAGCATTTTCCTCCTAGTTTGATTAACTTAAAAGCAATTTGAAATACAAGTCAGCTATACACAGAGCGTGGGCTCAGCAGCACCTCCTTCGTATCATTTTCCCCATCAGCAAGGGGGAATCACTCCCTCCCTGCCCCTTGCCAGCTACCACTTCACTACTTCTCATCTGCTTGCACTACTTCTGCTGCCTTCCCTCCTGTCTTTGTCTCTTCATGAAGCATCCTGGAATCCAGCCCAGCTTATTCAAGGTCCCAACATATCTTGAATTTTAATTCACTCTCAGTTTAAGTCATCTATCTCTTTTTTAAACCACATCATGGGGAGAATGAGTCAATTTATTATTAATATGAGCCAAAACAAATCCGCAAATGAAGTCTGGTCTGTCCACTCTCAGCACATCACAGCATGCCCAGCTTGGTGGGGAATACTGACTTGAAGGGGTGAGGTAACTAAACTGGGGACACAAAACTCACCGTACAGTGATAGCTCACTTTGGAAAGATGCTACAAATATTGTATTCATCAATGGCCAAATAGTGAATAGACCAGTTTGGCCTGCAAGTCAATAAAAAACTAAATAGCCTTCTGGCTGGCCACCGTTAGTGTAGCACGTTCCCTGCACTCAGTCAGCTGAAAAAGAAGTTAGTTACAGCTCATGAAGAGCAAGTTTGAAAGGCAGTACCTTCAAAAACTCGAGTGGGAATGTTCCCTGTCTGTCACCATGGAGTGACCATACATCTGCAAATCTACCTACTTCTCTGGCTCGGATCACTCCCTCCACCCAGGAGTAGTATGCATCATCAAGCAAAATGGGACCTGGGTTATACAGGATCTGCTGAGAAGTGAATTGAGTCTAGAGTTGATGTGGAACTGCTGGGACAGAGTCTGGCCTGCAGAGCTCTATAGTCCACCAGGACAGGGGATCTAGCCACTGAAGTCTCCCAACTCAGTCTTTTCTCTCTTTCATGCAACTTTTTTTTCAGGCCTCACATTTTTCAACCATCCTTATAACCAAAGTTAGTTTGATTTTGATGGAATTTGCTTCTGAGTCACCCTAACATGACACTGTCAGTGATGACTGTGAATGAAAATGTTCAACCTTCTTGGCCCCGGTATCAACACTAAGGGTACGTGACTCATGCCTGGCCTCCAGCAGGGCACCGTGTCCCTGATCACAACCTCTTGTGACCACCAAGAATTTTCTAGGACAGTCACCAGAGTACTGCAACTGGACTGCAAATGAACGGAGACTTTGCTGAACACTGAGATTGGCTGTATATACTTTTTGCCAAATAATAATTAAGTTACTTCTACCCTTTCATACAACTGCTTTCATCTCTTCCCTGAATCTCCTCTTTCACAGCCTGTGCACTTCACGGTGATTCTTGCATTCTGTTTTCTAGCACTCTTATTAGGGGCTTTTCTCCATCCTGCTGACAACCTGCCAAGCTAATAAGAATGAAAAAAGTGTGAAAGTGAATGAGTGTAAAAGTGTGTGACGTTTCTCCTTTGCTTTTCTCATGCTCACTTAGCACAAATTCCTGAGATAAGAAGTAAGACACAAAACCCGTCTAATTAAGCTGCCCTCAGGACTTGGTAATTAGCACTTGTTCCAGCAGGCAGCATCCCTGAGTCCCTCAGCATTGCTGGGACCAGAGAGGTGGGCACCATGCTAGAGCCAGCCTTGGCAACAGGGCCACAAAGGGGCCAGCACTCCGTGATTTCAGTGTCTCGCTGACACATGTACTGACCTACGCAGGTGGTCAGTCCCATCACTCTGCTGCAAAAGCACAGGGAAAGTCTTGAATGCCTTCCAAGCCCCCTAGTGCCATTTAGAGCACCCAGAGCTGCAGCTCTGAGTGACTGACCTGATTTCTCACAGAGACCCTGCTGTCAGCAAACTCCTCCTGGAAGTCACCATGCCTTCAGTAGGGTTTCAAAGCCTGCTAGTTGGCAACAACTGATCTCACCTTGGAGGAGACTTGTATTGTGCCAGAGGTAGAAACAGAAGCCGTAGTTTACTCCACTATTTCCCTGCTTCTTCTTTCCTGGGTGAGTGATGAGACACGTCTGTCCTGGGCTGGCAGCGTGCTCCATGACCAAGCACGCAGGGCAGGGTAAAAACACATTTAAGAGTAAAGGTGACAACAAAAGGTGTAACAGCAGCACAGCCTGTTCTCAGAGCACATTACTGCCTGGACTCTAATGCTCCCTGGCCATTGCAATGAAACTTCTTCACTACATATTTCATAAAGAACAAGGTAATAAAAAATATTTTTGGTCAATGAATGGAAAATTTACAACAAAAATTAATGGGGTGGGGGAAAATGGGAATCTTCGTTGAACGTGATAATAGCTCACAAACACTTTCCATTAAAAAAAATGCACAAGAATACTTAAAACCAATTAAAACCTTCCAAATAAAAACATGTGGAAGTAGGAAAGGGTGCAGCAAAGGCTTGCCAGCGGCTGGTCTGCAACTGCAAGAGTTAGAAAAGACCTATCTGCTTTCTGCCTCCTGCCTGTTCCGTGTGCGGCCCATCAGTTGTAAATGATGTGCAGTGAACACAAATCTGAATGGAGGTAATCTATGAAAGCAGTTTAAATCACCAGTATAAATATTATTTTAGTGCATTAGGTTTTTAATTCTTTTGCTAATTTGTTGATTAATCATGTTAATTGGTGAGAAGACAATTGGTCAATCCTTTTCCATTTTACTGCAGCCCAGCAATCTTTCCCTGCAACTCTCTGTCATCAATACAGAAAATGTAACTGCTTCAAGTGCTGATCACAGAACCGCATTTCATGCTTCCTTCCATGGGAATGCATTCATAGGGATACTAAAGAAATAGTGAATTATTTGTTGTATTTCTTTGATCTAAAAATAGGACTCCTCTGAGGACTTCTGCCTCTGCAGGGAATATTTTTATAGCATTTGGAGCAATTTGGATGCACTTATTCTAAAGTACAATCAAGTAATTTTCATCTCATTTTAAAGTTCTGTGCCTGCAAGAAGTAATAGTGCCAGAGTGAAAGGCCAGATTAGAAACTGTGAGGACCAAGTGACCCAAGGGTTTGGTAACAGGACACAGAGCCACTGCACTTTGTTTCTATTTGTTTACGGCTATGACTAAAACTTATTTTCCTTCTGGCTTTTCTGTTGGCCTGCAGGAGATGATAGTGGAAAAACATCTACTCAAAGTTGTTCAGTCCAAAGCTAACATATAATGGAGTCAGAGGCAGGAGACCCTCAACTTGCTTTCTCCTGCCACACTGTGAGAGACTGACCCCTGGGGCTGGGGTCATTGCTGGCACTGGTATAAGTGCAAAGAGGCAGAGACAGCAAAGCATTTCTGCATAATGGCATTCACCCTGCTGCCTCTGCTGCCTTCATTAAGCACCTTAGCTGGAGACCTTCAGCTTCATGTGATCTCATTCACACCTTTTCTTTAGAGAAGAAATCTTGTGTCGCCAGCACACAATATTATTTTCCAGATTTGGAAGTCTTATTCATAACTTGTAATTTCTATCCCTGGAAAACTTGTGTTTGAACAATTTAAAAAAAAACCCCTCAAGATTATTATTCTTAATAAAATAATAGCAGCTATGCACAGTGGAACACATCACCCTGTCACTTTATCATCAACCCAAAAAGCACAACCTAGTGAACATGATGAAGGTACACATATGCCAGCTTTCATGATAATGCTACAACTGTAAGTCACTGTTTAATTTTGCTACCAAAAAGCAAAAAAAAAAGCCTGTATAGCATTCTGAAGGACAAGAGACTAGCTGGCTACATGTATTGACTGAGTATTTATAGTTGCAGCATTCGGGAATGCAAATTGAAATGAATCAATGCCAACAGGGATGCCTAAAAGACATAAGTGAGAATTAGAGCAATTAAGAATGTTGTCTCAAAGGAAATTAGAACAGTCCATTAATTACAATGCCTTAAAGGAAAATGAACCAAAATGAAAAAGAAATAAATTAAAATATCAGGAAATTAGCAGAAAAATCAGGGAATAGAAAAGATAATGAGCACAGTAGGTATTTCCCACCCTCCTTTTATTAATGACATAGAAATGAAAAAAAAAAAAATGATGATAGGAACTGAACCACCATGAATAACAGAGCCAATATATTCTTCCACAAGATCAATGGCCAGCACGCTCAAGGCTTTGCTGATGTAAGTCCAATTTGTTATTAAATTCTGTAGAAACTGGTTCCATGAAAAAGAGTGCAAAAAAGAAAGTGCCAGGTACAGCAAAAGTTGTATTTATGATACAATGCAGCTGGAGCCCCAGATGGCTGCAGGGAGGAAAATACATGTTTTACACCATGCAGGTAAGGGAGGGTTCCCTGTCCTAGGACCATGAGCATGCTGGCAGAACACCAGTTCTCCTGCTTTATCTGCTGCGGGTGGAAATGTGACCAGTTCAGTCCAAGGGCCATACGTTTGCTCTCTGTTCCAGGTGTGGGTTGTTGCAAATCCTGCTGAGCCCTATGAACTCCAAGTCTGGTATTCAGAGATAGCCCTACACAACTCTTACAAGCTCAGCTTATTTTTAATGTACTATGGAACTGACACATAAAAATTCTTGATGGACAGCTTGAATGTAAATGCACTGGAAACAAATATTCTCAATACAGTATGTCTCCTGGCCTTCTATCAGCAGGAAGGTGGAGCACCAATGGCCTGTTTCAGAGTCTATATGGTATCTTGGATAAACAACACACCACTATCTACCGCTTGTGTGATTTCAATTCTTTTTTTTTGGAAAATAAAACCTTACCAGGTTAGTAGCAATACATTACAGTTGTACCACAAACAGCTGTCAGTGTGGCTGTTAGAGGAACGGTGCAGCAGCCACTTTCCTCTGAGGATACTTAGAAAAATCTGTTAAGCTTCCCCTTAAAACAGCAGCTCCAGACAAAAATACAGGTGCACTCACACAAGTTTCCAATAGCAGCTCTTCCAAGAATTTTTGTCCATTTGTATAAATGAGGCAAAATGAACAAAGTGCAAGTGAGGCAGGACCCCAGAGAAGCTGTGCCTTCAACAAGATGCCGCAGCACATGGAGATCAGCACCTCTGCCTGCATGACCAAGTACAGAGAGAGCATGGGGATAGTTGACACCTAACCTTGCATCAGAGCTACCTATCCAAGATCAGAGAGGGTGAAATTAAGGCTGCTTTGTTGCCCACTTCCTTCTCCAATCCACAGACCACAACTTCTCATAGAAGCAGGAGCTTCCTAGAGACACATAACCCCATAACTTTGTCCTTCCCTTAACTAGGAGCAGCTCTGAGACTCCTCACTTCAGCTTGTCATCCCCAGCACAGTGGGCATGGTGAGGCATTCTCTGTGTTCCTGACTAGTGCGACAGCAGCAAGTTTGCTTGCAAGACAGTCAAGTGTTTCTGTGCAGCACAAGGGACAACACCAGATGACAACAGTCTGCTGGAGAAAGTCCTTCCTTCCAGACCTGAGAAGGCTGGAAAGCTCAATGTGTCAGGTTTATTCTAAGGCATTTATTATTATATCTAAAACCAAATTTAAAAACAATTTTTTATAATCAAACTGATTTATGAGGATGTGATTTTCATCTACAGCTGAACATCAAGTACCACTCACAGTCCTTGTCCTTCTAATGACCTCATTTCACAACAAGCCTGTGGACAATTCCTCCCTCCATGAGAAACACACGTAAGCATGTACTTGTGTGCCTCAGACACCACATCCAGGAATACACTGAAAACACATAAACCCCAATGACAGGATCCAAATGAAAAGACACAAAGAATTTGCAAAGCATAATCATTGATGCTTCTTGCTGATGGCATCGTGCTGTCATGCTGGTTTTCAGGTTCATGAAACACATTTATGCAGCTTCTAAACTGAAAACCAGCCTTGGCTATGGAAAGGTGTTCCTGCTTTTCCAAATCACGATGCTTTGCCTTTCCTCCTTCAGGCTCAGCCAGATGAATCCTGACGATCTGACTGAGCAGGAGGCAACTGCTGCTGCTTGTCTGGCTTTTAGCAGGAAGCATGTCGGCTGTGGAAAGCTGCAGAAACTCATGACAAAAGTGAAAGAACCATCTCCAGACTCCCGATTAGGATAAACCAGCACTGAAAAGTTGGGCCTGTATCTTTTCTGTCTACTTTCTGTCTGTAGTCTAAAATGTCCTTTCAAATAATTGAATTTCAGTGACATGTGAGGCATTCTATTATTTCTTTAAGTGCAAATTCTGCATTCCTTCATCTGTTAGTTATATATATTTAGTGCAGATTGAACAGCACCTGCTGACTGGATGAAGCATTTGCAACCGAGTCACAAAATGGGAACTTAAGGACCTCCAGTGCTGTTGGTGAAATTGATGCTACTGATGCTGCCAATTCAACTCCTGTTGCTGATACTAATCAGCATCTCTTTGAAATGATTACAGCATTCAGATAGCACCATAAAACTACCAGGTGGGCTATATTTCGTGCTGCTTCCCATTTTTTCTACAGTCTTCCCTATGGGAGAGAATTTATTGGTCCCATCAATCCCTCTTACAGTCTTTAGCATGGGAAGGATATGTCACTGAGTTTTAATGTCTCATATATTTTCTGAATTACACAATCATTATAGCCAGCTTGGCACAAAATACTGTTTTCATCAAACTCAGTATTTAAGGCAAAAATAGCATTTGTTAACTTAGCTGCAGATTAATGTAAATATGTATGTGTGTATGAAATAGAAGAGTTTTATTGTTTATTTAAAGGTCTTCTAAACTGCACTTGCATGAGAACTTTATTCAAAAAACCCACAACTTTTATCAGGCCAGATTGTTCTCTAGCAAAAGCTGGCACAGTGAATTCAAGTCAGTAAATCTGAATCTGCTGAATCCAGCTCCATTGCATGTCAGGGGACTTGATAAAAGACTTTATTTTTTTTTAAAGGAGAATGCACATGAACTAAAAGATGGCTCAGAAGTACAAGAGAGTTCCCTGGGTTTGGGGTGGTTTTGATTTGTTTCTATGTTTTAGAGCAGGTGTAAATTTTGACTGGAAAACAAGGGCAGCTTGTCAGTTCTTAATAATTTTAAGAACAGGAAATTGCTGAGTCTCATCTAACTGATTTGTGGTAAAAACACTGATAGTGTTCCTTTACAGTACTTTCAGACCAACGTATATTTATTCTCACAATGCTCTTTAGGGAGAGACAAGTTAGATCTCCTTATGGCCCCCTACTCTGGAAGTGACGGCTTGCCTTCAGCAGAGGGAAGCTGGTGCCACAGCACCCGCCCGGCACAGCACCAGGTGGTAAAGCAGCAGGTGCCCAAAGGCTGGGGGGGCTCCCCTGCCCCCGCCACTTGCATCCAGCTCGGGCTGAGCTCACCCTCATGTCTGGTCCTGCAGATATGCCCTAAACAACACTGTCAAGGTCTTGCCCAGTAAACCCAACAGAGCTGTCTTTCTGCTGCTGTGGTTTATAGCATCTCTCAGTCACAGGAAAGGAGATGGGGCCTTCTCTCGTGCCCGTGAAGACTCATTATGTTTTATGATACAGGGAAGGCAGAAAAGTCACATTCTGATTTACAGCATCCCTCTTTCTATTACTTGCAATGCATATGGAATGCATTGGCAAGTTTAGAACTCCATATATTTACTTCTGCTTTTTAGTTTGATTTCATTTATATACCTTGCTGCAAGCCTTATGTGTGTACCAAGCAAGAGTTGATTATGAGCTTCAGGACTGACTCCTTCACAGCTGACATACATATGTTTGAGGTTTTTATATGTAGACACATATAAAATAAAGTACATGTATAAGGGAACACTTTTACCTAGATTTCCAATGCCTTGTTATAGTCCCATCAGAAATACCTATAATGTCTCTAGTATCCCTTAACACAGCACTTGGGGCTCAGAAGACCACGAAGGGTTTCCTCTTTTGTCACTACAGTTGTCATGGTGCTCACTCATCCTCCTGAAATTACAGCTGGAATGTGAGCAAGGGAGGTGCCCATTGCTCTGCACCTTTTCTCTTCAACCTGCTCACCTAATTCCACCCCACACAGTGGCCTTGCTCTTATAACCCCATTGAGGAGGCAGTGGCATAGCACCCATGGGACATGGGGGACATCAATGAGGAGCTCTTGGCTGAACAGGGTCACCCTGATGCTAAGCGCTGTATCTGTACAGAAAGGATCAAGCTTGGTCAAGCTGACTCAGGTGAGGCCTGCCAAGGTGGTTTCTTTGGAAGTGCTGGCTGTCCAAGTGCAACAGCAAGTTCAAGCTGAGCCAAGAACATGATATGAAGATTAAAAATGCCCTGCCGATTGAGACATACCAAAGGTCTACCCAGACCTGCTCCTGCCCCTGACAGTGCCAGGAGCACATTTGGAGGTGGCTGGGCAACTACAAATCTGAGTTCCCTGCTATACTTAGGCAAGGTTCCTCTTGATTCTCCATGTTAACAGGTACTTACAGAGCACTCCCCCATCAGTGTGTCTAACTTTAAAACTGAACTATGGAGCCTCTGATCGCCTCCATCCTATGTTTGCTGCAAACCACAATGAATGAATCACAAAAATGTCTTTTTCTTTTACTATTGGTTTTTCAGATAAGCTACTGGTAGGTAGCAGCAAACTACAAGAGTCTTACACCAAGGTTACTTCTGAGTGAGGGTTCACACAACCAAGATCTGCAGTTAGTTTGCAAGTCCAGCCTGGTTTTCCTAACTACACAAGAACTGGCCATCTAAGAGAAGATATTGCCAGCAAAGCATTCCCCAAGAAATTTGGTATGTAAAGGACAGCAGCAGGCACATACAAACCCACAATTGATGCTTATTGAGAAAAAAACTCAAACACCTCAATTCCTATTATCAGTACAGAAATAAACCTCCAGCAGAATGCATAATCCACTAGGGGTGGTGTGAATGACTGTCCACAGACAATAGCCTAATGCTGCTCTCCTTGTAAACATCTGGTCAGCAGAGCTGTGAAACAGGCTGGCTGAAAGCAAGATTAATGAAACTGCGAAAATTTTCTACCCTCTCTGTGTGAGGTAGGGAGAAAAAATGCAGCAAGTACTCCTACACTGCAGCCATGAGATGAGGTTTTTCCTACATGGGGACAGACCTCTGTAGGGTCACAGCGACACTGCCAACAAGGCAGTGGTGTACCTGTCCCAGTGCCATCTCAATCCCAGCACAGCCTACATGGGCTGGATGTGGCACTGAATGTGCTGCTGAGGAGAGGACTGTAGCCATAAAAGAGCAAAACTCAGTCCTTCTGCTGGGGGTTATTCACCAGGGTCAGACACAAAAGAGGAAAGAAAAACAGACCAAGTAATTCAGCTGAGCGATTACAGACAAAGCCCTCGCCTGGTGCAGACTTTGGGGAACTTGAGTACATTTGGAAAGTCCATGAGTCTGACTTTGGTCCTCTAACCATCAACTGTGAGTTTAAATCGTTCATTTTCTTTAAATGGAGGGCAGAACAACTTCCTCTTTCAATGGTATATTTTCCCAGTGCTGCTTTGGCCTTTTGACACCACGACGTACAAGACAGAAACTTGGTGAAAAGGAGAGCAGGGCAGTTTTCTTTCTGCGTTCTCTTTTTACTTTTCTAAAGCTCAGAGAGCTAACACCATTCTCATAAATTGATTCTGAATTTTAGCAATAGCTTTAATGCAAATTACTGAGTGATTGTATTTCAGCTCCAAACACTGTTAGGAAAATTTACCAAAGAATACTCGCCCCTCAGAAGCATGAAGAATAAATAAGTGTTAGCTTATTTTCTATAAAACATTATTATTTGCCCCAGGATGAATATGTTATATTTATAGCTGATACAGACTTCCACAAAGATTCATACATAAGAGGTTCAAATATTTCTATAAAGATTTTCATAGGAACTGTTGCTTCTCATCCCTTACACCTTCCCTATACCCTTCCATATCCCTCAAGCCTGTCCCTACCTCTGTAAAGTCCTCAGCCCCCAGCCAGATGCCTGATAGCTGTCTCCCAACAATGACCAATCTCCAGTTCCTTCCAGCTCCTCCATCCCTGCATTCTCACTTCTCCACCATGACATCCCAGTCTCCTTTATACCTCCTTCACCATGTCCAATGTCCACACTTGCTTTCTGGCTTTGTGCTAATCTCCCACTTTCCTGCTCAGAGCCTTTGTCTCTGATTTGGCCCTGCAGTTACAGCATCCAACACAATGGCCAACAAATGCACACAAGTTAGAGAGTGCAGACTGGAGTTTCCTGTACCCAGAGCTGCGGGTGCTTAAGGAGGCTCAGGCTGGTACCACATACTCAGTAACACAAAATTCACCTATCTGAAAAACTCTACCTCAGACCACAGGCACCTCATCTTTGCTACAGCTCAAAATTCAGGCATGAAATTCTCCCCTGAATTCTGGTTTTCCCATTGGCAGTGTCACATAATCAGTGACATGAATCAGGGAGGAAGCAACATTCGGGCTGTTAATTAGCATCAGTGGTGCAGCATCCCCTGGACATGCTCGTGTAAACAAAACGCAGGCACACATCAGGCAGCCATCTGAATGCACAATAAAGGGATAAAATTAAAAGCAGCCTAATCTTCACCTCAGCAAAAATTCCCTGCTCAAAGAAATTATCCCAAAATGATAAAGGACTACAAATGAAATGAAGGATGTTTCAACTGTGAGCACGCAGGTCTCTGGGTACCATTCTTTCCTACTTATTTGTTAAGGAAAGGTTTTAAACCCCTTTGAATACAATGTTTTTGAGTATTGTTTTCTCGTCTTTCTGTAGTCAAGTTTTCTATGAGATATTTAGTGTGGAATTTAGGCCAGCCATGTCCACATCCAGCAACATGTCAGGCCTGAAGAAATTTCTGCTTCTACCATTCCTTCGTTCCTCATAATGCCAAATGATTAGACATTAGCGTTTTACATACTTGTCATACTGAATTTGCTTTTTCTGTATGAAGGGGGAGATGGAGGGCTGAAGGAAGTTTTCTCTGACCATCTGAGATTTCCTCACATCCTCTGCTGGGTACCTGACTTGCAGCAATCCTGCCTGGTGTATGTCAGACACCTTGTGATGGTAACACAGTTAGCTAAAAAGCGGCTGGCCAAACTAACAAGCCTCTACTACTGTGGATCATCATTCTGCACTTCAGTACAAATGGCAATTAATTAATTAACTGCCCATCATTTATTATTAATTGCAATTAATTACAATGTTCCATATTCTGGGGGTTCTACAGGCACAGCTTTCAGTTAAGTCAATTTACCAATTTTGGAAACTGATCATTTTTCCATGCAATGTGTTCAATACTCCCCACGTTCATACATCATCCTTACAGCCAAGCTATTCTGCTGTCTTCTATAAATCAACAACTGATGGGAAGAGAGTTGGTCTGGCAGCAAATGGGGCCCAGAGTTCAGGGAATTGGCGTCTCAGTCCTATTGCAACCACATGGTGCCTGCAGAACTGTAGTCAAAGCTCTGTCACAGGTCTCTGCTCAAAAACAGAGGCTCCAGTCTTCATGGTGTTATGACAATTGAGGCTTTTTGAGCTGGTTTGGTACAAGAAGGATGTAAGATACAGTCAGAATTTCAAGTGTTTTGTGTGTTTTCCTGGTGACCCTGATTCTCACTCAACTGCACCTTCTGCTGACACATCAGAAGAGGTTGCGTGCCAAAGGAGAAATACATCTTGCCCTTTCTTTATATTGGTAAAGAAGACTGGCCCAAGTTGCAAGCAGTGAAGAGTGATGTCCCCTGGTTTTAAATCAAAGCCTAAATGTGTTCCTGTTCCCTTTCACTCAGCAATTTCTGCATTCTTTCCTCTCACACAACAGCATCTCCTGAAGCTTGGGTCAATGTGACAGCCTCATATGGAGGCACAATAGGCTAAATGTTGGAACAGAAAGACTTTTTCCATAATTGCAAAGCCAAGAAATATCTGAGACGCTTCTCCTTTACCTTCTTGTCTTTTTCTTCTTTAAGTTCTAAAAAACGACCCTAGTCATCTTTTTCAAGTTGGTAGCTTTCGATATTACTGAGAAGGGGTGTTATCAGATCTCCATTCCTCTGCTTTCATCACATGAGTTTCTCAAGTGTCTGAGCTCTAATGACAGCCCAAATGATTTCATAGAACTTAAAACTTAGAAGACATAATTTGCTTATCAAATCTGACTGTTTTCCTTCTCCTCCTCCACTCTGTAAAGCACAAACTGTTAAATACTAAATATTTACCCCTTATCTGGGTTCAGTAATTTGGGACAACTACACTACTGCAGTTCCCCAGAGATTAATCATCCATGTACCTAAAGAAGATGGAGGTACAGCAGCGTCAGGGTCTTCGCAATGGAAGGGAACTGATTGAGAGATGTTTTTCTAGCACAGACCAGAGGCAAAGAGTACCCTCAAGGTAGGCAAAACCTTTATTCTGCTGAAAACTTTTTCTTTATTACATGGTGGCATTTTGCATTTATCTCAAGTAGTCAGAAGATTATTTGGGTCATATATTAGTTCAAAGCTGGAAGAAATTATTATGAAGTTGGAAGGATTTTCTATGAAAATGAAAGAGTAGAGGGATGATAGAAGATCTTGGAAGTATTAAATGCAAATTACTGGCTTGATATGATGATAAACAGAACTGTCTTTGCACACTTCTGTTGGCTATATAATGCAGCCGAGAACATCTGCACACTGCATATGGGTACACTTAGCTCTTCACTTCCTAGCAGTCCTCCAGCTAATATTTTCAAGATGCCCATATTGACTGGTTTTATTTCTTTTTGATAGCAAATGTTCTGCTAGTAACAATACAGTTAATGGATAGGAAAGACTTGTTTCTGAGTATTTGAGATAATGTAGCTTTTCAATTATGATGAAGCCATATTATTTTATAGACTCACTATCTTGGGCTTTCTTTTATGTCCCTTGAACTTGTGTGTACAGCATCCTAGAACACAACAGCACAAAAATCTCTCTACCAAACACATAGAAATCACTACTGGGGGAAAATATCTGGAATAATCTTACAACTTTTTAATGAAGATTTACACTGTATATTTTTTGAATGTTTTGTCTAAAGACTTTGGCAACGGCTGCAGAGACAAAACTGAAATGTATTAAATATGCAAGAAAGTACTAAAGTAACAGGAAGTTTGAATAACTAAAGTTATAATGTCAGAAAAATGTCAAGAAAAAATGTTAGATTTCAAGAACAAGCAGCAGTGTAATGCATTTAACAAATAACAATCCAGTACAGCTCCACACCCAGTAATAGCAATGTTTGATGCCATCTGAGACATTTAAATAAAGTCTACATAATAAAAACTGAACTAGAAAGAATGAAAATGACATGCCCAAATTCCCCAAACTGTTTCCAAGTCTCCAGAAGCAGATTCGGTGAATGTCAAACTTTGTTTAGTCTTTTTTTCACTACACTCTCTTTCTGAAGTTTTTTACCATGGTTGCTGTCAGGGGTAGCAGCAGTTGGAGAAGGTGATGTAATGCTTCAGTAAGGGAAGGCATGGACCAAACTGGTGGAACTGGAGTTGCTATATTCCTGATTTGCTTTGGGGGAAACCTCATTGGTATATGCTAGATCTCTCTGAACACACTCAGGTGGACATCTGAGCCTCAGACGACAGAGCTGTGTAAAGAATGGAAACAAATTCTTGATCTGCTGAGCTGGAGAAGTGACAAGCAGTCTCCAACTACTTTTCAAGCATTTTGAAATAAGAAGCCCATTAGCCAGTATTGCTGTTTTGAAACCCAGGCTTAGAAGACCTATGCTGAATGCCATGAGACACAGTATCTCAAGTAATTCTGGTGCCTGGGTATGATAGGTCTCAAGAGATGAGCACAAGTGGGACCAGATAGGCTTTTCCCACAGCAGACAAGGTTTGCTTGAGTCCCACTTCCACTCCGTATATCAATTCCTCAGCATGGGAAGTCTCCTGAACTCCTCCTCCCAAAGCACAGCAGATAACACCTGGCAAACAGGGAAATAATCAGCTCCATCTCCTCTGCCCTACCTCCCAGGAGAGCAGTGGAAGTGCCCTGTTTCTGTATGAAGCTGCCCACAGAAAGCAAAGATTCTCACAAGCTGTACTGCACAAATCCTGTGAGCTCCACTGCTGTTGTCTGTTACTTGCAGGACAAAATGCTGCAAAATGTATACTCGGGTCCTTGGGAGAAGACCCTGTACGAGCCACCAGGCTTGTGTGCCCAGAACGTGCTCCTCCTGCAACCCTTTCCTTTCTCCATCCCCAGGGGAAGGAAGTTCTGTGGTCAGCAGCTGGACTTACAGGTTAAACAACACCTGTTTAACGGTGTCACACGTGGCAGGAGCTGAGTGCAGGAGAGGAGGATTTAAAAATATTATCTGCCCTTTCTGTCTGTTGTCAAGATGCTTTGAACCAATTCCCTTGCTCCCAGCCCTGTTTGTCCCTACCTGCTTGCTTGCTGCACACGTTGCTGCTCTACCCTTTTGCAGGAGCACAGAGCTCCCAGGCACTGCCTGCAGCCTTGCCAGAGCTCCCTGCCAGCAAAGGTTACCTACACCTGCAAGCTGGGAGACTCCCCAAACAAAAGGAAGTGGGGCTATCAATCACAGCAAACATGGTGGCTGTCTCAGGCTTTTGGGTACCTTCACAGACACTCAGGTAAAATAGAAAAAAAAATAGGTTTTTTTAAAATCGTATCTTGGGTCCTCGGAAATAATTTCCTACCTCAGTAGTCCTGGGCAGTCAGAGCAAGAGCAGCAGTGCCCAGTGTCCTTCCCAACAAATGGTCTGTTATTCTTCTCTATGTCTTTACTTGACATCTGCAAAATCAGCTTCGTGAACATAAGGTTACTCTTTGGAAATTTTTTTGTCTTGATTAATTATGTAATTTATTTTGGCTCTCTGATTCCTATTAGTGGGATCAATATTAATTTAAATCAGAATGCTAGGCATTTACTCTCACTTCATTCATGCAGATCAGGTGCACAGCATTTCCCCTAGTTGCATTGCGGACAAATTAACCTCAACCAGGATTACCAAGCTCAAGTAAAGAGTGACTGCAACCAGTTTTTCCTTTCTCTTTTTGGCAGGCCTCAAATGGTGAGCCCACAGCTAAACTTCTAAAGAATTCTATAGCTCAGACTTGGGAGCAAACATAGAATAAAACTGGTTGTTGCTTGAGAAAACCAGGTCATACCTGAAATAGCTCCTTCCTCCCCAAAGAAAGCACTGGATGCTGTGGCAGTCATCCTGTGGCAGGGATGAAGGGCTTGTTCTTCTAGCCAAAGGCATGAGACTTTGGATTCAAGGTGGGACTGGGTGTGGAAGAAAGCACAAGCTGAGATGAAAAAACTATGGCTTCCAGACAGGTACTAATTTAGATAAGAAGGCAGAAAATGTACTTATAAACCAAGAAGCAGGACAGATAATAGCCTGCACACCATGCAGATGGTGTTCAGTGGACCAGTGTCCTGACAACTCTAAAGATTCCTGACATTTGCTTGGATGCCTGCACTTTACTTGCATTTGGATTCACAAGTCACCAGGAATTAGTAAATGACTCAGAGGAAGGGTTACACTGAGCTAACCCAAGCAAAGCAAGTCTTTTAATTCATTTTAATAGCAGCTTTTACAGCAAAGTTGAGTGAAATATGTAAAATGCAAAGCACAGTCTGTTCATATCAGAATTCAACATCATTATCATAAAGTGCTAAATTCATTTCTTTCCCTGAGCAAAGCTAGGCTGCCTTCTTCAACTTCCCAATGAGCTTAAGCCCTCACCAGAACATTACTGGTGAGATCCTCCAGCAACACCGACACTGGGTGCATTGTAGACCGCTGCAGTAGGTTATGACCCTTCACCTCACAGTGACTACTGTGGGCAAAAGCCATCTGCAAATTTTATCCTGGCTTGGGTTTCAGAGATGACTCGTGACAAAGCTTAGCGTGGACTTGGTAATCTTAAAGGTCCTTTCCAACCACAGCGATTCTGCGGGAAAACCCCCCACTGCAATATCAGCACTGCTGCTACTGGAAGGACTGACAATGGACAGGATGCAGCTGCACAAGAAGCAGGACATCACCAGCTTGTGTGACCCCCAGTTACTCCTGTTTGAAGCCACACAAGTCTGCTATTGCTGCCAGCTAGGGAGCCTCACCCTCTCAGCCTTTGGATAGGATGGCTCCTATCACTCCCATGCAATGACTGAATGGTGACAAAACAAATCAGCTTCACACTCTAGCAAACACTGAGTTCATTCTTGAGGTCACTAGAAAGTGTGAGTTAAACTCTATTGCTGAAGCATGGCTGCCTTTGGGGCCCAGAGGCAGACCCCACACCAGATGGTCAGAAGGTGAGGCACACCATCTCACCCGCTGCCAGCCACAAGGTGAAATGTGCCCTCCCATTTTCTGTTCTCCAGCATAGGAGCCAATATCACCCACAGTATCCAGCCCAGGCACACCCATGAGGAGACATGTGAAGTTAGTGATGATCACAGACGTGTGGGTGCAGGGACCATGCTGCCTCTGGTGGGTACACCTGGGGAGGGGTGAGGCTATGAGCCTAGATCAGTGCTTTCAGATAAAACCTTACTATTAATTCAATCCAGAAAGATCTTCTAATTTATTTAAAATTCACTGCTCGAGAAAATATTTGGATGTAACAAATGAGTGATTTGTATTGTCCAGGAGTTTCAGATTTCAGTGAGAAGTCTCCAGGAAACAGATGGACCAAGAGGGAGCGTGTTCATTTTCCAAATATTTGGAAGGTATAATGAAAGGTTATCTGCCATCTACTCAGAACAACAGCTCTGCCACATGCCCCCCAACAGACCATACCAGCCATGACATGAAGGTGATCTTATACATATGCAGGCATTCAGAGAGTCACTCTGCTACCAGCACAGCACCCACAGCACCAGCTAAGTCTCACCTAATCACTTACACTCCATCCAGGAAAATTATCACTGAATACTAATGTAATATGAACAGTTAGTAACATTACTAATATAATTATGAGTATCACTATCTTGTGCAGTCACTGTAATTAATGATCACCGCAGCCTGATGCTGAGCACTTTTGAAAACCAGTGTTTCCACCATGGATCACAGTGGTGCACCTCTTGCAGCTTACACTGCTGCAGAGAATGAGCTCCACAGCTCAGCAGCTCACTGCTTAGTTGCTGCTTCTACTTTTTTCTTGGCAGCCTCAACTGTGCCAATGATTTAAACTGCCAGATCTAAGTTGGTCTTCCACAGTTTGCACAGCTACAGAGCACATATTTCCAACCATGTACCACTTCACTGAATTCCTTGGCATTTCTTGCGTTAGATTTAGGTGATTCCTCAACTCCAGGCCCCCTGATAAACTTCCCACCACTTTGTAAATCTGGGCCCTTACTTTTCTTCTTTCCTCCCATGAGAATTGTGGGTTTTCTTCATTATCAGCAAGTGAAGAGAAAAAAGAAGTGGAAAAAAGGAAGAGACTGTATTTTTTCCTCTTTGTGTAATATAGTTTGTTGGGGTTTTTCACAGAAAACTCTTTGAAAAAAGTCATCTGTCTGATTAGGTAATGGTAAATGGTAAACACAAAGACAAATTGCTTTGTGCAGAGGAATAAGGCAAATCAACACAACTGACCTCAATCCAACAGATTCTACCAACGTTGTGCCCTCCTTTGCCTCCTCCTCCTCCAAACACACCCTGGGGTGCACCAGCTCTCTCAGTGACTGGCATTTTGCATGTGGTCATTCCGCTTTCCAGTTCTTTCCCCTTCAAGTTTGCCTTCCAAAATTGTGCATGGTGGGGAGGAAGGATGAGTAAGGAACGTATCTTAACCTTCAGTAATAAACTGTGGCTATGATGTAGCTGTATCACCACTTCTATTACCATCAGATATGTTTTGATTCAACACCTATTCCCTTACAAAGCACTGACTCATGGACACCCGCCGCAGTCACTACATTGCTAATGTTTAGTCACCAAACCTTCTCTCAAGAATAACCCATCAAAAGCAGATGGGGGAATGTGATCCAAATGGAGAATGCTATGTGGCCAGTCTTGAGAGCTCTGATCTGAACAGTGCTGATAGTCATGGAGACTGCTGTGTGGCAGAGAGAAGCAATCCACCCACAGCAATCCATCAGGACACGCTCAGAGTGAACTAAGGGACACCACCTGCCTTAGGGGAGGACCAGGGAGAAGCCTGGGGAATAGGAGTTTGTAAACCCATCACTGACAATCAGGATTTAAAGCAGTAAGTATGTTTTGTAGGGGTCAGCTGAATGCATTCGTAAGAGTGACTATGCCTGACAAGTTGATAGAAAGCAATTTGAAAGCTCAGTAATGAAAGAATTATGGAAGGGAATTAACACTGAGCGTGGGGACAGGGAATGCAGGCTGACAATAGAGGCAAAAGTATCTGACAGAGAGTGAAACATGAAGCACTGGCAAAGACAAGATCAGAATCTGTTTAATTTTCTGTGCATGATTAAATTAACAAAACACTAACAGGAAAACCTCCAAATGCTGAAAGGGGATTTAGCTGCCTTTACTTTTCATGGAGGCTGTGCATTTCTGAAGGCCTTTATTAACATGAGATACATGAAGTCCAACATACTGAGACACTGAACTAACAAGAGCTTTTGCTATTCTAGACTTGGTTTTGTAATGAGGGCATGACAGATTTCACTGTGAATAATAAATTGGCATTGAGTTAACAAGAAGTTGCTTCTATTTAAATTCACTGGAAAGATAAACAAAAACAAGACTGTAAGGACAATCTTTGAGGTACTGAAGGACCTAGAAACCATCTGGGCTAATGTGTTAAGGGCCTGTGGGTGCATGATGGCTTGCAAGCTCTTGAGCTCAGGATGGTGAAATCCCAAGAGCTTTTGTCGCAGGCGTGAGGAAAAAAAAACCTATGGAGTGCTCCAAGTCTAGATGAGTAATCACTCCAAAAATTGTACCATAAGTAAACAGAGACTGCACAAAGAGCGGGGAAAAGGTACAATCAGCAAAGATATCACACTCAGAGGCCAGGAGATAGGGATAGGGTGAGCACTTTCACAAATTAGTTGGAATAACATCTTGAAAGGGACATGAAACCTAATAGCTTCAGGCCCTTCATCAATGTAGCCATATAGTTATGAGATAATAAAAAAGTGGGGCAGCTAAGCAGTAAAGATGAAGTAAAAAAAATTTAAAATGTTATAATTACAACTCAAATGTAAATGAACACTTTAAATCAATTTTCAATTCCTCTCCCCTTCTAGTCTGTTCCATACACCCTACCCAGCTTCAGGAATCTCAGCCAACTGATACATTACTGGTACAGGACTCACAGAGTGCTCCTCGATGGCAGCAAGAGATAAAATGAAACTGGGAGAATCCGTCCCCGTGTTCCAAGCTGAGCTGTGGCTGCTCTGCCTGAAAGCTGGTGAGGGTGTGAGGAGCAGCCAGGCTGAGCATGGACAGGTCAGGCTGTCCCCAGGACACAGGTTTTGGAAGTGCCCATTTCAAACAGAACAGGGGCAGAACACATGCGTTTAAATTTTTCCTGAATTACGCATAGTTTAAGTATACTGTTTAACAATGAATGCTCTCTTTTTTAGGCCTGCATCTGATTTGGATAAAATAATTTTTCCAATACATGTTTTAGCTAAAGCAAGTCATCATCCTATTGTCTGATGGGTAACTACACTAAATTGTGCTAAAAATAAGTCATAAGATAGCTGCTGGGAAGAGATTTACAATGATCCCAATTTTTTCCGTGCAGCCTGCCTGCCTTATTTCAGGAAAGCTCACAGAAACTGCGAATAAACCTGAAGACAGACTGTTTTGTACACAGGAGTGCTCCAGACTGTTAGTCAGTGCAGTTATAACCAGAAATGGGGCAATGGCGGAAAGGAAGAGGAGACTCTCTCAGCTTTTTCTGCTCACACAGAGACTTCTCTAGCACAGTAGAGGGCAACTGGCTCTGCTGAGTCCTGGTCACCACCTTTACCTAAGGTCACAGGATTTATCTAACCAGCCAAAGACAGATTTTCACATGGCTCACTCATTTCCAGCACACACATTTCCCACTAATGTCCTTACCAGGATACATTTACCACTAGAGCCAGAGCTCCTGCTCTACCTCACCAAACCTTGAACCTCTCCTGCTTTCATTGTGCTTCTTCCCATGACTAGGAACAAAAGGAGGACAAATGCTTTGCAGAGCACCCTGGTTACTGTTACTGCTTTTTGGCAGTAACCTCCTTTAACACCAAAACGCTTTACAGAAGAGCATGGCCAGACTGTGAATCAGATCAACACTCCAACGATTTTTTCTAGAAAGTCTGAACAGGTCTGCCTTCCATGTTCACACAATCCCCTTCTCCCAGGACTGCTTCCAGAACATCTTTCAGCCTGCAAAGGTTCCTAAACATGCCACTAATCAACATGCATCTCCAAGGATTTTCACAAGTTCTTAGATTGAGGTGCCTAATTCCCACGGGAACTGTGGTGCTGGCTTTTCATATGTGCCTTTGGAAAGCATTCAGAAATTTATCTGTATCTTTATAGGCTTCAATTCCTTTTTGAACCCAGATCTTTTTCTTCTCACAGTCTTGATAAATTTCTCTTCTTTTCTTACTTGATTGAGCACCTTTTGCAGGTGCCTAATCTTAGCACAACAAGGGATGAAGGATTTTGAGACTGGCTCCCTCCACTACATAACCCACAGTCCCTTCATACTGGCAGCTCTATCCGGGACTAAGAGGCAGAAGAGCCAGCTACATGTGATAAACTGATGCAAAAGGCAAGGCAGACTTCAAATATTCAGTTATTCTGATGTCTCATGAAGCCATCAGATGAGCCAGGTACCAACTCCAAGATCTGGATACTGGAGACTGATCTCAGGCGACGAAACCACACAAAGCAGAAGAAAAAATCACTTTCTATCTGTGTACTGCTGGAACACAGCAGCCTAGAAAGGATAAATTTTAAAGCATGCCAATCCCTTTGTACATGCCAGTAACAGCTTTGTTACATCTGTAATAAAATACCCATATGCCCATGGCTGCAGGACATGGTGCTCCTGCAGATCTGGCTGTTGCCCTCAGCCCTGCAATAATGCGACAGATTGTGGAAGTGCTCCTGGCCCTTTCCAGCGCAAAGTCAGCTGCGGTTTTTGCTTCAGACTGACTCAGCCAAAGCACAACCGCTGGTGCTCAGAAGGTAGGTGGTTATCCCAACATGCACAGAGATCGAGCTGTGTATAAATCTTTCTTAGTCACCTAAAAATCAGTTCAGCATAACCACTTGCCTCTCTTACATTTAATGTCCTAACAGATTTCTCTGACCTCCAGTCCAGTCCCACAGTGAGCTCCTGGTTTTCAGGCAGTAAGGGAGAGGTTGTGTCCCGCCTGGTTTCCCTCTGCTCTCCCTTTCATTTTGCTGTTCAAGAAGAAAACTAGTGAAAAAACCCTGCTGCTTCAGGATTCAGCTTATGTTGCCCTTCTCAAAGTCATCAATAAATCAGAAAGGAACACAGAAAGGATTTGGGCCACAATTTCTTTCTTATCATGCAGAGCTTCCAACTATCAAGGTCACTTTTACTGCACAATTCTGAGTAGTGACCTGACTGAGTGGTCCTTAGTGGTTCCCGTGGCTCCCTTGGCTCTTCTTCCTTTGATTCATTTTAATGAACTATACAGAGTCTGAAACATAAATTGCAACCTTAATTTTATGGCTAATCCCACAATCAGATTAAAATTTTGGTTTCGGATACACTCAGCCCTTTTGGAATATGGCATTTATGTATGGATCAATCACAAATTATGAAAAATTCCCTAAAGATTTATGCATGTAGGATTTTTTCCCCCCTTTCCATAAATAATGATCTGCAACCATCAGAAGTCTAAATGAGCTAAGGTGAGTTCCTTTTAGACTAAAAAACATTTATCACACACTAAGTCCTCTCCCTCTTAGAACCTCCCATCATTTTTCACTATCTGCTAGTCTTCATGACTTTATCAGCCAAATTATATACATTTTTGATTTACACGTGAAATACATTAGATATGAAAGGCTCTATTTACCCACGTGATATACAAGGCCAAAAAATCATGGCATAAGAACTTTGAATTAAACATTTACATGGCATAGCACATATCTGAACTAGTCCCAAAAGACACAGAAATATGTAGACTCCATTTTTTAAACCTCTTTTTTTTTCTGAAGCTTTTGTTTTTCTCTTAGTACTCCAATTGACTGTCCCATTGAACTTTCAGAGATCTATCTGAATGAGATGTGAAGAAAAATATCCTGGAAAAACTCATCATAATCTTTGTGCTGTTAATGGCTCCTTGTGCAGTGGACCTATTGTCATCTTTCCTTCTGTTGGTGTCACCAAAGTTCTGAGCAATAAAACAACTCAGCTCCCCCTCTCTTCAAAGAAATCCTTGTGTAGCCATGAGGGAAGCTCCCTGTGTTGGTTTACAAGCTAAGAACCCTTTCTCTTCTAGTTGGTTATTGACTTTGATTAAAAAGTTTATTTTCAAGGTCTGTTTTTTGTAGGAATTAGTCTCTTCTGTTATTTCTTAGTATACAAGAAAACTTTATAAAACAGTGTCCTTCTGCCCTTTTTTAAGGAGTGACAATGCTTTAAGAATAACTTATTCAATTTAGTTCATTTCTGTCTAACATATCTATATTAGCTTGTGATATAGTCAAGATTTAAACAGATGTCTCAAGGGGAAGAAGAGCATCAGCCACAGCAATGTGCAGGGTTACAAGGACATCTCACATCCCTCCATCCCACCACCTGAATCAGGTTCTACCTGGATCAAAGGCAGATGTTTCCCAAACAGGAAGACAGCAAGATCTGGGTCCATCAGGCCAAGGGTATTTCTCAGTTCATCAAACAGGGTGCTCAGATACAGCTAAAGAGTGAGTTAAACTTAGAGGACAGAGGTCTTCAGGTTCATAAATTCTCTTTCTGTGGCATTAGGAGTAAAAAGTTAGAAACTGAGAGACAAGCAACAATATCAGTTCAAACTAGGTGATGTACTTGTTTTGTTTCCCTCTGGAAATTTCAGTGCAAAGCCAGGACAGCTGCATATCCCAGAAGAACCTTCACAAGCAGAGTGCTCTGGTCCTTGGTTTGGTTTTGTTCTTTGAAAATGTTCAGGCCTTCAGGGGAAGATGTTTAGAATTTGACTGCACCTCTACAGGGGTCTGAGACCTCAGTTGCACTTGTAGAGTCTTTTGTGGTGAATATGCAGAATCTTCAGCTTCTGCAACCATTTTAGTGTTTGTCCTGGCCATTAAATAGAATCACCCTTTCTCCTGAGAAAATTTTTTAATGAAAGGTGAAAGACTACATTTCAACTTGAAAAATGAATGCTCCACCAGTAACAACTGAGAGCTTACACCATGGAAATGTGAAGTAGCAAACCAGCTTGCATCCAAAGGAACAGGCTTTTCAAATGTATTTCTGTCTTGGAATGATTCATATCTTCCTGAAACTTTGAATTACAGTAAGTTCCCACATCCCCTGTGTTCATAATCATTAAAAAGGAGACACATTTGTAGAATAACTGAGCTCCTAGGGTATCTGACAGATGCCAGGACATGTATCCTCCTTAAACCTGGATGAACATTACTGAGACCCCATCTTGCTAGGAATGCCTGCTGGGAACACATGCCTGCACTACACAAGAGTTTAGGGAGGATTCAAGCTTAACAGAGACAAAAAAATCCCATGTTGGCCTGTATGGAATGATTCAAAGACCATTTGAAGATCCAGACTCCTGTGTCTAGGTGCCAAGGGTAGAGCATGAGTCTAAGGCAACCATACCTGAGTGATAGTTCCCTGATAGTTCCTGATTCAGCAGCAGCTCAGAGTCTTCCAGAGTCAGAGGTGATATACACAGGCTCAGTGGTCTTGGCCAGACCAGTCTTCCATTAACATCCCTAATTGCTCTGAGAATTTACCTACCTGCTCTGACACAATATTACCTTTCAATTTCCACAACAATAAATGGCGGAGTTTCACAGCTCAGCTGAACTGCTGTGTGAAGTACCTCCTTTTAGTTGTCATAAATCTTACACGTCACCATCTTATTTGAAGGTGGGTTGTTCTCACACCAAGTTCCAATGTCCTTTCTCCAAGCCACTCATCATGTCATACATCTCAATCATACTCCAGCTCAGCTATCTCTGCTGTCATAAAAAGTATGAGTCCATTTATCCATTCTCTCACCCTCTCTTTCTCAGCACTGAAAGCCTGTGCTTTTTGCCATTGTACCCTCTCTTTTTGAAACGGGGGGAGGGGGTGCAAAACTGGACAAAGTGTTTAAAATGTGGATCCAGGACAGATTTATACAGCTGCACAGCAAAGTTTTCTGCTTTATTCTCCAGTCCTTTCTTAGTAATTCATCCCGTTCCAGATGGGGTTTTGTTTTGTTTTGCTTTGCTGCTGAACTGACAATATAATGGATAGTTCTATAAAACCACTCAGAAAAGAGATCTTGGAGTTAATAGCCAGTTCAGAGACTATCACTGAGTGTGGTTTTCCTCCCATGTGCATCACTACACATTTATCAACATTCATCTGCCATTTTGTCAAAGTGTTTGACAATATGAGCTTGGGGATCCATTCCTGCAAACTCCCCTTGCCTCTGTTGAATTCACTGGCAGGCTGCTTGGAGCTCCCATATCAGCACAGGAGGGACAAATCTGTTTGCAAACTGCAACAGAGGATTCTAGCGAAAGGAAAACATCATCTAAAAGCAGAGGTACAGTGGGGTTGTCCTTCAAAGTCATTGGAAGGAACTGGTCAGTTCATTCCACCTTCTGTACTCTCAGTATGGGAGCATGGAGACTAGGAAAACACATGGTCCTGAATCAGCACTGCTTTTACAACCTTCAAAACATGGTTCAAATCCACATTAAGACAGAATATAAATAGACAAGCCCTCAAAGAGGCAATGGATCATGTTATTATGTTAGCCCTACAACCCCCTTTGATATGATTTGATGTACAAGAGTAAACTGTTTTTCTTACTCAGGGTATTTCCTCTGTGACAGCTAACACACAGACAGTTTAAGGAATCAAAAGTGACTCTTATGGTTAATCTGTTTCTCAAAAAGATATTTGCTTTCTCCTTTCTAAAAGGAGAGTGCCTTGTGTTTCTGCTGAAGGCAAGTACAACTAATGTAAGAGACAGTTGCTTTTGGAGTGTTGATTCAGACAAAGTACCTCAGAGAGAGGAGTTATCTCAAGGCAGTGAATAACACCACAGTTATGAGCCTCTATAAAATATATAAAAGCCTGCAGTCTGGGAAAGGGGTATTTAGTCATGTCACAGCTACATGGTCTCCAACATGATGGAGTTGTTAGTCATGAAAGATAATGTTTTCAAACGTGAGTGCTCTAAATTCAGGAATTAAGCTTTGCTCCAAAGCCTAGCAACATGAACAGAGCAACTGGGTTTGCTTTTGGCAGAACTTGGGTGGTTCAAGCTCTTAAATTAATATTTGTGGCAGTTGTAGAAAGAGGCCTTATTTTAGACATGTCAGGTATCTGCTCTATCAGATAAATTGTGGCAAACTTGTCTGTTTAATGATCAAGACTGAATAAGACCTCAAACCAGCCCACGTGTAGTCTGGGCTATCCTTCCTGCAGGAAAAGTCACAGCACCAGATATATGAGAAGCCTATGACCTCATCAAGGGCTGAATCACCGCAGATGTAGAGAACCCTTAATTGTGGAGTATTCAAAATTCAGGTGAAAATCCCAAGGTTTCCTTTGAGAGAAGGAGATGGCGTTATCGTTACCTAATCGCAATCCCTGGGCTGACTGCAGAGATGCCTGCTGTAATATTTACACTGAGAAGCACCTGTTTATACAAGGGTATGCACACCTACAAGTTCAGAAGCAGGGCTTGATTTCTGGAAATTCACATTTTCCAGAATCTAATGAGCTGAAGGATTCACAGACACTGACCAGTGTCTAATTTTATTTTTTTTTCTATTGTTAGCATCGGCCGTCAGCAACATACAGGATAATAAAATGCAGCTAGACAGCATGACTTTCAAGAAAGGAGAGTGCTATAGCTCCCTCATATGGTATGATTCATTTTTAACAGTAACTATCCTATTCTAGTATCTCCTTAACTTTCTTCATTTAGTCAATTAGCTATCTGCAGTGATGACTGAAGACGCAGGAAAGCTGCACTCTTTTTGTTCTGTGCCATTCTGTTATCCCCTAAATTAGAGATGTCTTATCCCATGAATGCTGGTTTCCATAATTACATTATGGAAAACTAGGATACAACCCATAAATCGGGCAAAATAATTTATGATCTTACCAAACACGATAATCTATCCTGTCACAATTGCCTTCGGGAAATGTTATCAAAGGGTTGGATGGCCCAGTTCAGGATCACTTTGGGAACAGACCAAAAGCAAGGAGACTGGCACTTTTGCCTTGTGAGTTTTGCCAATACAGAGGGCAATGGGTTTCACAGGGTGTTTCTGACGCTTCTTTCGCACAGAGCCACCCTTCCCAAACCAGAGCTCTTCTCCTTAATCCCTTCAATGCCAACAGTTGTAATGCTGTCCTTCAAAACATCTGCTTGAATGACAGTCTACGAAACATCACTACAGGCAATGAAGCTGATAGCATTATGTGAAAGGGTCATTAAATCACCATTTAAAAAATAATTTTTAACCTACACTATTGGGGTCACTAATTAAAAATCAATTCCTTTTTGTGTTGCAAATCTGACAGTAATTCTGCCTCCAATGGGTACAGAAAGATTAACAGCATGTCAGGTAAATGCAGCTGGGAAATGACATTTTCATTAGTGATTTATAGGGTGTGAAATTTCCACCATGGTGAAATATTCATGAACAATGCAGGTCAGAACGTCTCCATAAATATCTACATTACTAATTACAGCTGAAGCCCACACTGGATTAAATGTTCACAAAGCAAAGCATTCCAAGCCACAGGAGAATTATCTAGGGCAAGACTTTTAGGGAGAAACCCAAAACACATAAAACCAAATAAACAGCAGAGGTTTTCTGCTAATCACAGCATATCACCTTTTCCATCCTCCCAAAAACCAAGAGAAAGCAAAGCAAAGTAATACAGTCTCTATTAGCTCTTTGTCCTGCTAGTGAAGAGTGCCAGGGACTGATCCTGGGCCTGAAGACCAAGTGGTAGAAAAGGTACCAGCTATTTCATGTCCGCATCCCTTTGGGCAAGAGCAAAGCGTGACCGAGCGTGTGGCAGTCAGAACTGTGTGATCACCCAGGGTCCAGTACTTGAGCACATTCACTTGCTGTCTCTTCATGAGCAGCACAGACTTACCAGTGATGCTAGGGCTGAGGACACCAGCCCTGTCCCCTCTCAGGCTGCTCCTGCTTCATGTAATGCCATCTGTAGCAGCCCCAGCACTGACTGCAGAGCAGAGCCTGCTTCCTTTCAGCACATGGCTTCAGTTAGTTATTGCTGTTATACTGAATTCTAAGAAAGTTGAGTTGTCACAATGACCAGAAAGGTTCAGATAGACAATACCAACCCAGCAAACAGAGACCTCCAGCTTTTCAGTGAACCACTGCACAAATGGTAAAGTCAGCAGAGGAAGAGGTAGTAATTGGAACAGAGTATTTTCTACCTGATGATTGCAGGTAGAAAAGGTACTTGCTCTTAGGATCATCAGCAACTGGTATACGAGCTTGTGCTGGCTTTTATAGGGAGCCAGATCAAGGCCTGTGCACTTCTAGTATCTGCAAAGGTGAATTTAAGCCACATTGATTTCTAGTCACCTGTACTTTTACGGGTTTTTTCCTTCTAATTAGCCTACATCATAGATCTGCATTAAAACACTATCACTGAAAAAATCACAGAGAACAGGCACCCTTTCCAGTGGGAGACTGGAAAGAAGGCCACCAAGGAGCCCTTGGGTTGGGATGGAGACCTCAGAAACTACTTCTGCTGTTGACAGATTGGTAACATGGTACCCCAGACATAAATGCCTTAAAATTGTGCCTTAACATGAATATTTGTGGGCAGAAGGATCTGCATTGTTGATGGAATGGGATTTTCTTTTTTCTTCCCTTTTGTACAAATGTTCCACAGGATAAATTACCAAAACCAGTGTAAATTCTCTGTCAAATTTGGTACTTGGACACACCAAATCTTCTCTTGTGATTGATACTTCCAAACTGGTATGGCCTTAATAGTATTTATTTTCAGTGGAATGAACTGCGCTGGGTAACAAGGCCCAGAACTGGGGAATAAATAGATGGCCACAGTTAATAATCTGTTAGATCTTCTCTAGCATTTCATAGTCCCTGAATAACAACGTGCAATATAAAGACATTTAGAGAGAAGCACAATCCTCAGAGTACTTCATGTTTTGTAGATTGGAAACTGCAAACTGTTTAAAAATAGCATTATGAAATCAAATTTTGCACAGTTTGGACTAAACAGAAGAAACTAAAGAAGCAGATAAAAATGCAAGAGCAGCAAGTTCAAGTAAATGGAGCCTCAGAAGCTGTTGGAAGATAACGGCTTTGGGAGCAATCCATTCTGGTCATTGCCAGTCATATACCAGGGTTTCTACATCTCTTTGAGCTCATTGTTAAAAGCCTCACTACAGATTACTAACATCGCCATTGCTGACTAAAATGCTTAGTAATGACACAAGCATCACTCAAAATCAAATTATCAGATGTTCAGACAACATACTCTAGAATTTAATAGTGTGTTAAATGATTGCAGGGAAATGTTCTGTGAAGTTAGTGAAGCAGCAGCAAAAACTAATTCAATTCTCAAATGAGTAAAAGTGAGAAACTGTTCTTATAAAACCAATATTGTAAAAATACATGCTGGCATACACTGCTGACTTCTAGGGAAGGTAGGAGGAATTTCTTCCCCTGGCAATAAATATCTAATTTTGGAGACTGATGTAGTTCACCTTGAATCAAAATTGCTCTGTGTGCCTGGACTAACAGAGTCTAAAATAATTTTATGAAGAATGTCATATGTTCAAAATACCAGTCACGATTCAAAACTATTTATCATTGATCACGATGTGATGAACATATGGATCTCAAGTTAAATGAAAGTCATCTTAAATTTCTGGAAACTGCTGAACAGCAAGAGCAGAGTCTTTCTCTTATCCCTGGAGCAAACAGCACCCTGGCATAAAACTTGCCTGGAATGTGAAGGGTTTCACATTGCCCTAAATTAGTTAAATATGTACCAATTATTGCTTAGCTTTATCAGCCTTGTTCTAGCAGCATGTCCCAGGTGAGCTGCCAGGTAGAAGAGAAACCCACAGCCATTACCTGGTTCCAAAAACCTCACATCAACATGAAAAAGTTCTCTTAGTACGTCATGGGAAACTCAAAATCAGCCACAAATAACACTGATGTGTCAGCTCCAAACTTCTTCAGTTATAGCAACCACAATATTTTCTGTTTCTTTCCATTGCCTGAAAGTTAGAACTTGTTTATGCTCAGTAAAAATGCCCTTTGAATAACAGCTATTACCTGTCCTTCCACATTACCATCTCATAGGATCAATAGCAGGACCGTTTACAGAAAAGTCATGGTGGACGTTGGTAGTTCAGTCTTGCAAAGTAGATCTAGTTTTCTCTTGACCATTTAACATTATCGAGGATTGCCTCAGGTTGAATGCCAGTGCCCAAGACTGTACATCAAGAGGATTTCTTCCTTCCATTTCTGTCGGTGCTCATATTTTATATCATTGTCTTAAAGTTTTTCCTTTCTTAGTTATTACTTGAACCATTTATAGTATATAACATTGCTTCATTTGAAACTCTTGAATCCAATATTCAGATTTTACAAAGAAGTCACATCATGAGAAATCTGTCTTTTATGGCATTGCTCCAAGTCCACAGCAGTCTTAACCAAGTTAGGCTGAGGCTTTCTTTAACTCCTTATTTTAAACTCCAAGGGCTGAACTGTTTAAACCGTCAAAGGACTAAAGATAAAGTGAATATCACAAGCCACAAGCGTCCTGATAGTACTGTATTTCTGGAACCACTGAGTTCCCTTAACCCATAACAACTGTCAGAGGTATGGCAGTATGAAGTATTTAAAATATTTTCTTTAATTCAAAAATTCTAACTCTTTTTACTCCCAAATAAAACACCCCTCCCCCTCACCCCTCGCAACAATTTTAATGTGTTTGGAATTACATCAATTTCAAAAACTACAGAACTTTTAACAGTCTCAGAAACATACCACTGAATGAATTAAACCTTCTTCTTCTGTACTAAAGGGATATATGTTATTTTGGACCTCATGTTATTTCTCTTGGAGATGGGTTATAATGGTGCTTAAGTAGTATGTAATTGAAAAGACAGAATAAAATTATGAAAGTTTTAATAACAGGCATGCCAAAAAAATAAGAACATAAATCTTGTTATAAACAAGAAAGCAGAGTATGGTTTAACTTTATGCCTCTTATATGCTCTCTTTTTATTAATGTTTTCTTTACAATGCTCAACCATGTCATTAAAGCACTGAGCAAGTCACAGCATTCACAGTGCCACTATATATTGGCTAAGAATGGCTGCTGCAATGTTCTCTGCCTGTAACAGAAATGGGATTTTATAAACAACTAAAAAAGGGAAAAATGTTCCACAAATTTGTGCTCCCTAGTTTATACAGAACTGGTTTCTGTGAATAGGCACACAACACCAAAAATCTCACTCCTATTTAAGCATTAATCCAAGCGTGCAGACCTAATGCTTTGTGCTGAATATCCCACCAACAATTTGATCTCAGGTCCCTGCACCAAATAACGAAAGGCAGTACCCAGGAGAAGAACTGTCTTCCCCTGGAACTGATGGGCTACTGTGGATTTGTAGCCTTACTTCTCTTCTCCCCATTGTTAGAGAGCTCTGAAAATGCAGGGCAGGAGAGGTCTCCATGCTCCCCTGGATGCAAGCACTATTTCAGCTGTGCAACATCAAAAATCCACCCATATTTCTACACTCCCCAAAAGTGACTACTGCAGGGCATCTCGTGGAAGTCTCAAGCTGAAGAAACATTCTAATACCTTGAGAAAAAGACTATAGTCCTGATTCTGTGGCTTTGGTGAGCAAAACACCACCACCAATGGAAAGACATTTATCACTGTGATACAGAATGGGAGCATCTCATAAATGTTAACAGTGTTCCAATGCTGCTGAAAGCACGGAGTGGTCACACACAGCCCTCCCCTCCACAGCAAACAGTAACTAAGTGCAGATACAGCCAGGATCTGAACTGAACCTACCCAGAGTTGGAGAAGAGTCCAAATTCATTTCACTTATTGCATGTTGTACTTTACATTTAGTCTTTCTCATTTCTAGTTCCTATTGAACCACTACTTAACTTCATTGGCCTACTAACAGCCAAATTCGGAACCTTTCTACTATGCTGAACTGTCCAGCTTCAAAAATTATCCCTAATGAGCAGTATTTTCCAGTTATTTTCTGTATTTGGGGGAAGCAAGCAGCATGATTCAACAGATGCCACACACAAGCCCTTTGATAGGATGCTGTAAACCATCTTCCCAGAAACAGAATTAACTTACTCTCTAGCAATGACATTTTCTATGCCATTTATGGACTTAATAGGTAAGATTTCAGAGAGATCTCATAGATATTGGATATTCTGTTTTGGGGCTCTCAAATGAAGTATTCAAGAATACTGATTTTCATAGTGCAGTTGCATCATATTCCCAAACATGAAAACACGTTAAAATGTTTTTAGGTGAATACCTGAAAACAAACATCAAATGCCTATTAGCTACTTTCTTATAGAGACTTAGCTTTTCTAGAAGTGCTCAAGACAGGGACACAAATTCTGAAGGCTTTTATAATCCTGTACCTGTCTGGCATGTTTGAAAATAAAGCACAGAAAGACAAACAGAACAACTTAGGAAGGTCAGTCCCATGGTCAGTACTCAATGTTTTTGTTCAATTCCCACTCCTGCCACCAGCTTTGTTTCTAGCTATGGGCCACTCATCTTTGTCTTTCTTTTCCTCTCTTAAAGCAGGTGCAGTCTGGTAGGGAGAAGCTGATCAGGAAATACCTAATAGGTACATCTGGGAAGATACAAATAAGCCAGATAAAACTTTAAAGGGGAAGAAAAGCTGCTTTGAGGAGCAAATAGTATATTTAAAAGTCTATGTAGAAAAAAAAAAAGAACTCCAGAAGAAAAGCTAGGGAGAATACTTGGCCCTCCTAAAGTCAATGGGAATTTTGCCTTGACTCAATCAAGATTTCCCCATTAAAGAGACAGATCCTGGATCCAATCTCTAAACCCATACTATCTGATGCACTATCACAGTTCTACTTTCTGTACCTCCCTTATGTATTTCACAACCTGGGAGAAGAACAGGATACAAGGGGCACACTGGAAACCTGCAGTCAGTGTGCAGCAGAGGAGGCCAGTGTGCTGGCATATGTGAGTCAGGACTGTTTCAGTTTTTTTATAAAGACGCAAAAACAGCTCCTTCAGGACTCTCATTTTCCAACACAGCCAGAATCCTTCAAAGCCTGGCATGGTCAGAATGTGATCCCAAGTTCCACATATTACATTGATTTTATAATTGATTATATTCTCAGGGTCAATATCTGAAAACCTGTAAGACATAATTTTTTCAACTGATTTGTCTCCCTGGACAGCTGCTGCTTACAACCTCTGACTTTCCAATAGATGATGACAGCATGATGAATGATGGCTCAGCTATTGTAATCATTCACTTCCACCCTGTGGGCTGCAATACAAAACTTTCCTATACTTCATTTTTCCCATACAGCAAATCATTAATGGGAAGAAAGTGTCCAGATATCCACTGTGAGCAGACTTCATTGCTAGGAAAAATGTTGTGAGGGGTGATTCAAACACATCTGGTGTGAAGTAACATGCATTCAAACTGCTGACCATCTTTCACTCCACTCAGAAGTTCATCTGAAGACACTTCTTCCATTAGCAGCTCAATACTTAAAGCCTATTTTTTCCAAGCATTTACTGCCTTGTAACTATACAGTTAAGAATCCAAAATCTGCTAAAATCAATGAGAGCCTCTCACTGACTGTGTGATTTTAGATTTAACCCCAGGAAGATTTGGCAAGCCCAGGGTTTTACAGAGAAGTATGGTCCTTCTTAAAACCCAAAAGCCAGTTACCAACTGGTAAGGTACATTTACTTGTCACAGCTACCAGGGAAAATGGTGAGGCTGAGTAGGTGGCATTGCCATTGCCTCATGCAGAGACATGGATACAGGGGACAAAACTATTCAACAGGAACTAAGGACTAACTGCCTGCAAGTGTGTTATCTACCCCTACTCACACCTCCCAAGAAAATCCATGAGGGTAGTTCCAATGAGTCACCTTCACATATACACCCCAGCAAGCCACTGCCAGTGCTGTGCTCTGCATGGCCCTAGAGCAGGGGCAAACACCATGGCATGGGCTAGAGGGAAGAATGAAAGAGAGAAAAATGGAAACACTGGGGAAAATAAGACACAGACTAATGTGAAGAACAAAAGTCCCTTCACTCTAGCCTTAAAAATCCCTGCAGCCATAGGACAAGCAACAGCAGTACCCCCTCTCCCCTCACCATGCACTTGCAGCACACTGGAAGGAACTGGTATTGCCACTCACTGGGAAGAATATCTAACTTATCTAGTCTTACTTGTTCAGGGATCTCAAGAGGCCTTGCAGACGATGACTTCACTTGTGAGGAAAAGTCTTGTCCTCCAAGCACACCTCTGTGTGCAAGGCAGCATGCTGGTGAGTGCCTTCCAGAGCACTGGCTCCTCCCCAGAAAGGGGATTTGTCTCTCTAAGTGCAGAAGGATCCCTTTACAATTTTTAGCAAACAACACCCCACTAACTGGCTTTAATTCCTGACAACTTCAGTGGTTACCACTTCACCTTAGCTGGCAATCATCTTGCTGTGATTAATCACTTGTTTCAAAATTACCAGCTTTGTATTTACTGGGCTTTATGATAAAGAGCTTTAAAACCATAAACCTCAGCATTTTATTTGCAGTAGGACAGAGTCCAGTTATAGTTTTCCAGTGAAAAACACATTATACAGACCTACTAGAAACCAATTCCTGCTCCAAGGAGTTTACAATTTAAATCTGTGATTGAACACTTGTTCACATCCTTATCTTGAGGGAGGTAGGTTGTTCCAAAGACTCTAAAGTGATTATCCATGCTATTCATGAATTCAAGAGCAGGCACACATATTTGCACAACTGGAAAAGGCCACAAGAGCCAGAATAACAGCAGGTGGATATAAAGAGAGATAATTGTGACTAACGCAATAAGCAGTGGCTACAGAAGAGGAGCTGCCTAGCTGTTGCTGAATATTTCATCGGCAGTACGCTAGGGGCAAAAATCAAGGAGAGATTTGAAAAAAAGACAATGTAGTGCTTGTAGGCTTTTAGGAGAGTTTTTCTTGTGCATTATTATAGGGAAAAGCATGAAAATGTCTGATGGAGATTGGATTAATGACTTAATTTCCAGGAAGTATTAAATTACCTAGCATATTGTAGAAAAACTTATAATTTATAAGTAAAATGACATTAGCAATTTCCACAAAGTTTAGGGAAAGAGTCTAGACAAGAATTATTATATTTAAATCTAAGGTCGACACTTGAGGACCCTGTAAACAGGATCCAACGCAGGGAGGTGTCATCATTTTTTTCTGCTTTCTCCAACTCTGCTTTTATGCAGAGGTGTCAGACTGCTCCCCTTAAGCAGTGGGGCAGAGAAAGATCAGCCCAGGAGAGCTGCCCTGTGACTGAAGATGAAGGCAGCCCCACCCCAGCCACACTGGCTGTGAACTACACAGCGCCTTGAACTGGGCAGGATCCTGCTACGACATCATCCGTCACTAAAATGCATTAGAGAGATGGAGGTCAAAAAACAACATAAAAATCTTTCTGCTAAACAATGTTATGGACTGTGGATTTCCTTCAGATGTGCCAGTATTTTACTTTTAGAGGGATGCTTCACTGTTGTGGCTAAAACAAATGTTTCAAGCAATAAAAGTATTACAAGGCTACAAAGAGCCATTTCCCAGCTTGCAGAGACTGAGCAGCTGAGATCTGCAGGCACAGGACAGGAGTCATGGTTAGCCCAGAATTACTTGAGACTCACAGACGGGGGTAGGTTTTCCTATTTTATTCTCTGCTTTATTGTTTATTGAACATTCACATCTTAAAATTTGCTTTACTTTCCAGTTATCTAATTTATAAACCTCTCCCTCTCTTTTTATCTATTATTTGAGGTTCTCTCATTTCTCAGGCCACTGAGAGGCACAGACAACACTGCTTGCCCTTTTAATAGGTGTTCTGGGATTTGTAGCTGTAAATTTTGTCCACAGAAAGCTGCATCAGGGTGACAAGCTCCATTGATAAGGTGGTCTAGCCATCCTATGAAGATAAGAAGACAAGCTAGCAAAAGCATAAGAGTGGCATATTGGCATTATCACATAAAGAGTTGCACAATTCTTCCTCCAAGGTACACAAGAAGGTCACAACCTGCCCCCGATTGCTCTGTGACACTACACAGCTCCTTAGAGAGCGTGATACAGCTCAAAGCAGATGCAGGAGACAGTTTAGAGCTAAGTCATGAAAACCTAAGACTAAGTCCTACCATCAGAACACAAACTGAATCTTGTACTGTCTTCACGCACAAAAATATATTTGGCCAGTGAGCGTGTTCTGGGCAGCCTCTTGTGTGTGTTGGAAGGTAACCCTTGTCCTGCATTCGCAGTGGGAGGAGGTACCGTGTCGGGCAGCTCTCTGACCTGCTGTGCCTCACAGCACAGCCCTGCCAGGGAGGTGGGGAACACGAGGAGATTTCAGACCAGCAGATACTGGAGCAGGACATACTGCAGAGCTATCCCAGAGAGTTGCTGCAAGGCAGAGCTGAAAGCTAGAAACAATACGGCACAAGGAAGAAGGTAATAAATAGCAGATGGAGAAGAATTCCCAACTGTTGGTTAGTTGCTGAAAAAAGGCATTGGGACTGTTGGTCTTTAATGTCTTTATTGTCAGCTGTGGCTACAGAGTGCAGTTCAAGTGTTGCCCATACAATTTATTTTAAAATGTTTTGAATGTAATGCTAAAAATAATAGAAAACAGAATTACCCACAAGGAGTGCCCTTTCTAATAATCTTTAAAACCCATTCACACTTAATGCCACCTTTTTAAACTTCCACAAAAGGCACTGGAGCAATGGATTCTGTGCAGCAGGGACATATTAATTTAGCACTTTAGTGCGAATCTGGTTTTGCTCAGTTAACTTTAGACTATTGCTGTTTTATTGCGTGAATAAATTAGTCAGGTCCTATTTATTACACATCTTTATTTGGCTTTAGATCTTTCTTCTAAGCATCGAAGGTGAACAGAGGCAGCTGAGGCTTAGAGACATGGTGAACTATTTGACACATCATGATCCTTGACTCTGTTCTGATCCATTGGCCATAACCATGGACACCACAAGCTGCATGTTATCTTCTAGGAAGTTTGTGATGTGCAGGGGGAGGCCATCTGCCTGCTCGTGAGCTGACTGATCACACAGGAACATGGACTCACAGAGCAGCAGCTTGCTGTAATGGTTCCTACTGGCTTGATAAGGTCTTTTCAACATGAACACCAAATCAATGTCCCAAAAGGAAGAAAGTCCTTTGGAGCTCTATATGAAAGAAATGCAATACCTCACTTGGTAATCTCAGCCAAAACCAGGACAGGAACTTTAAATAAAACACACCTTTAAACGTTCATGGAGCCACTGACTTTCATTCTCTAAAGAATGAAAAATGAGCCACTGCTCATTCTTCAAAAAACTGCCAATTTCAGCAGCATTACTTCTCTCTCCTTTGACCTAGAAGTGATTTTACAGCCTAGCCTCTGTTTTTGCTCCACATGAGAGCATTCTGGAAACGGAAGAAATATTAAAGTATTTGGGTGCCAGAAGCAGATCGGCAGCAAAGTGGTTCAAGCATCTCCTAGCAACAAAGAGGGGCTGGTTATCTCCAGAACCACTGTATTAATTTTAACAAGGAACCACACTAAAGCTGGGGGTCTGGGTATGCCACAGCAGTGGGGGACAAGGGCAGCCCCACAGCAATGCTACCTGGTCATCTCCTGGCAACACTACCCCTTCCCCCTTTTTTTTTTTTTTTTCTCCAGATTTTGCTGTTTGATTTCCAAGTCAGCTCATGACCTGGCACATCTGAGTGTGTCAAAGCCCTTTGCAGCCTGTAAGGAAGTGTTGAACCCTTTCTCTGTATTAGGCCACCTGAAACTGGTGGTGCTTCAGTGCCATACCCAGCGCTGGCTCTGACAAGCTCACATTCAGGCAAGGAGTCTTCCCTCTGCCCTCACGACTGCATTGTCCCCCAGGGAAGGCAGCCTGTGTGCAGGGACAACATCACAGCTCAGGTTCTACAGACTGCACTGGGCAGCTTGGGCTTGGCTAACACTGGGTACCACCACTCCAGCATTTCAGTTCAGCTTTAGATTGGAAGCGTGCAGAAAGCTGCCACAGAACAGCATGAGAATAATGGTGGAAAGGTAGGAAATTCAATGACAAGAGGCTCCAAGTCCATGTATTCAGCAATGCACGTTCAGGATAAAAGACCTGCTCAAGACTTCTGGCTCTCTCACTGACTTCCAGCACACACCAGAGCAGAGTACCAAAACCTTCTGTGCATCTTCTATGCAAATATGAAACGGTTTAACATTTCCTGGAGCAGTAGCAGCAGGTAACAGCAGATTGAAAGAACACAGACAACCACCACATGAGTTCTGTCTGAAAATGCAGAGTCTTCTGCAGTGCCAGAGCTCAAAGCTGAAATCCACAGAATGCTTTCCCTTTGCTTCATTGACACTGAATCATCTACTTTTTATACCTTGCAGCACTTCACTGAGCATATTGGTGGCAGGGACACGGGAAAGGAAGAAGTAGTAAAATCATACTTTTAAAATTAAATTCCTTTATAAAGTCACTTAAATATGGGAAGTATATTTTCTTATTGTATCAGTTAAAAAACCCGTTCAATTTGGCAAAACCTTCTAAATTCCTCAAGTTCTGAGCTTTAAATAGAAGCCTCAAGTAAATAATTTAACCCTTTTTGTAACCCCTACCACATAAACAAGAAACAAGTCTGCTCTTGTACAAATCCTGGGCTGCAGCAGCTGCTAAATACCTCTCCTCTAATGACTTCTGCTGCCAAAGCTAAGTTATTGTTTTTAAATGCTGTTCAATATTTAGCAAAACTAAACTAAAGATTAATGGTTTATAGTTTTCATTTGTATTTCCATTACAAACAAGAAAATCAGCCAAGCAAATATCCAATTATGCCTGTGCACAGCTTTCCTCTGGTCTGGTACAGTATGACCAAGCAACTGCGTTCTGTGTTTGTGAAAGAAAAAAGAAAAAAACAAAAACAAAAACAAAAACCTGTCCAGCAACAAACCTGCCTTTACCCCTTTGAATCTTGGTTGTCAGAAATTTTCAAGCCAACATTTTCTCTGCTGAGATTATTTCTTCTGTTTGTAGGAAATAAATTAAATCCTGGGATGAGGATATTATACACCCCTTCCCACAGGGTACAGTAACTAACTGGATATGTCCTTCTGATGCTTCTTTACAGTTCTATTTAGTGCTAATGAATAATATATAAAAATAGCATCAGGGTTTTATATGGAAGAAGTTGAATTCAGTGCTGATCAGAAGATTTGGTCTCCCTGGCCTGCCAGCCAGTTTGCATTTGGACAGGAACACTGGGGCTGGGGTCATTTCAAGGTTTAAAGGAAAATTTCAAGACTCCCAACAAAAAGACTGCTTGAAGCAACTGTTCACGCTTGAGATGTCTCTCTGCTTGCGTGACAGGGACTGGGCACAGCAACTTACTTCCAGTTGACATTTTGCTATCGTTTTACATAAGAGGCCAAGTTGGGAAAAACAGTGCACACAGGTGAGACTTCTTCTGTTTTGGGAAGATTTTAACAACTTTTTTTCACTTTAAACTATTTTTTATGAAATTCATAAAGGGCATAGCAAGGACTGTTTCATTCTTTTTAATGCATTGAGTCAAGTAAAGAGATCACTTTGTTTCCAAGTGCAGATGACAGCAGTTACTTGATAGAAAAGGAAAATTTCATACAAACATTGTGGTGAGAATTGAACACAAACACCCCATCCAAATGGAAGTGCCATTTATATACCCGCCCTGCAACAAACTCAAGCGGCATTTGACCAGAACCAGTTATCAGATAAACATGGGACCTTCAATGGCTCACTCCTAACCAGGACCTCATGTCATGCTTCTGAAACACATCACAACCTACAACAAGTCCATGAAAGTTTCAAGCATTGCAACAGGATGCAGGTAAAACCAAACAGCAGATCCTGGGATGCCACCAGCACTCCCTACAAGGTCCCTGGGTTTCTTTAGGAATCCTATCTCAAAAAAATTTTAAGTCAGTTTATTTAGTTATTTATTCCAATCTTGGAAGATCTGTTCAGGTAAGTTTAAAATTGTGAAGCTGCATTTAAATCTGACCAAGATGAAAAATAAGTAACTAAACCACAACTAAGTACAAATCTTTGCATAAAATTTGCTACTCTGGACCACAAGTAGAGGTCCTAAGAGATGTGAGCCTTGAATGAAAGAGGAGCAGTAGTAGCTCTGTCTTTTTTTATATCAACACTACCAAAACAATTCCAACATAACTTTGGGCATTCTTTTCCCCTCCCTAATGGCACTGAACTGCCAGGAACAGTGAAACATTCTAACACTGATTTATAAAACACCATGACTCTGGCCAGCCAACCCGCAGCTACCCCACACTGGTACCTGTATCCTGTACTTGACTACACAGTTCCCCAGGCATCCTTCCCTCCTGCAGCTCAGCTAGCCCACACCAGTGCTCCTGACCAGCAGAAATGCCTTACAAAATGGTTTTGCAAGTTCATAGCTTAGAGGCTTCAGTTTTTCAAAGCATTTATGCAGTAGATTCTCTTTTCTGAATTTAAAACAACCTCAAAATATTATTCTTGGTATTTACACTGGAAAACAGAGACATACTCTAAAATTACAACACAATAGCATTTTTCACTGAATCATAAATCATTAAATGCATTGCTTTTAAGGGATATTTTAAACACCAACTAGGAAAATAAATAAAAACCTGCATGAACCACAGCTTTCCTGAGCCTCCCCTCAAGCAGCAGGGATGCTCCAGGCTTTGCGCTTCTCTCCAGTCGTTCTCCAGAAGCACAAAAGTATCTTCTTCTATTCAAAGGACTCATTTCAAAGCTGTGTCTTAGTCTAGCAGAAGTTTCCAACACCTTACACAGTACTTCTGAGAGAGAGATTCATAAAGGCGGCAGGAACAAACAGAAAATGCAGTTTAAAAGATGAATCAAGGGATCAAGTTTCTGGGCCAGACTGTCTTTTCTTGTCTAGGGATTGCTTTGGTCCTGACAGCCTCACAAACACCAGCAGAAACAATATGTCGAGACTAAAGTTTTGCCTTAAAAAAGAAGCAGAAAACTTCAGCACAAATATTGAATTCAGTGAAGAGATTTCTGTTCTATTAACTGCTTCAAAAAGCCATCTTGCAGCAAGTGTGTTGCATTAGCTCAGAATATCATTTGTCACACTGGACAATACCAGTGCTGGTATTGACTTTTCCCCCTGCTGCTCTCTGTAACTATGAATAAGATGTTAACTTGTCCTATTTAAATGTTGCTTCTACTTTTACTCCACAAGTACAAATAAACAAAGATGTGCATAAATACATACTTTTTTTTTTAATATAAAGATACATTTTGCAGGAAAATGAAAGTAAAACACAGCAGGGATTCTATTATTGCATTTGCTGTGAAGGAATTGAATTATCTATTCAGACATTCATCTTTTCAAAACTTCAGCAATTACATCTATAGATAATTATTATGCAAAGCATACTCCTATCTGAGTACTTAAGTAGATCTCAATGTGCACGCTTGGGAATCTGTTCACAAATGTTGTGTGTGTGCAAGGGCAGCTGAAAAAACTTTCCTGACAATGTGTGAACTTTGGAAGCTCTTTTTAGGGACCAGCTTTTTTTAGGATGTGAGGCTCCAAGAAATGCAACTTGTGTGTCACTGTGTGGGTGACTCCAGAAAGGACCAATTTAGGCTCAGGACTGCAGAATCCACAATGCAGTTTAGATTTTTGAAAACATGACTCCTAAAGCCTCTGGAACTGTTCAGAGATAACAACAGAGCAGTAATGAAAGAAAGAAGAAAATAATAAAACCATGAGTACGACACCTATTCACAGATGCCTGTAAAAACATTCAGCTATTATTACTGAATGTCTTTCTGATAAAATAGTATTTCTCTAACACAACATTTCAGGATTTCAAATACGAGTAGAATAACGTTACGTTAATGTTTCTTGCAAACATAAACTGCAAAAAGGTGACATTTCCTCTACAGAGGGAGCAAAGCACCTGCTGCTAATGGGTCTCTGAACCCTATATTTAGGAAGTGTATTATTTTGTTGTGTGAGACAAAGTCAGCTAGTGGAATAACTGATGGTAGTCCAAAAAGTCTCAATAGAAGCATCAAAGTTTTCAGTGTTAAAATGTTTACATTCTGCCTTCTGTTAATGTTCTACAATATTTGTACTACTTGTAGCACAGCACAGGATTTTAACTATACATTATTGGCAAAAGACGCATTACCTGCATAGATGGGTGGCAAGACACCCTTGATAAAAGCAATCGTTCATAATCACAACTCCATTTCCTCTTCCAGTTAGCCACATTTTTTTCATAAATAACACTAATTTTTCTTGAAATTAAATGGTGGTCGTACTTTGTCATACTTCCAGTAAAACCAGAGACATCTTTTGAGAGGTCCCTCAGGCTGACTACTTGGTGAGTACTACAAATTGCAGAGTTAGAGACAAGACAGGAGACGAGGTCAGCCACCTGTCTCAAGTTTTACAGAGCGTATTTGGAGGAAACCTGCTTCTTACATAGAAGACAAACATAAACTATGCGTTCAGAGTGCTTCAGCTTGGTATCCTCATTTGGAGCAGGAGAAGGGATTAAATGGCGACTGAAGGTTCTTCCCTTCTCTGTTTTCTGGGTCAGTACTCCAAAACAGTAAATAATAGCACACAGCTCCTGTGATGATTCTCTGCACAGAGCCAAATTCCACTGCCATTCCACTGAAATCAATGAGGTGAACATGTTCAGAGTGACTTTTGTATACCTAAAACAATGTTAACCTTACTATTTAAGCCATTTAAAACAATAATAAGTTTGGCAGTTTTTAATAATGTTCAATTTTTTCCCCAAGATGACTTCTTAGATTTTGACGGATGACATGAGCCCTCACCACTCTGCCACATTACACGGCATGATGAAATACAGAGAGATAAATCGCAGCACAGCTAATGAGGCTTAGAAACCAACATCAGAACAAAAATAAGCTCAGACAAAGATCACTCCATTTGGCTTTTGACAACTCTCTCAACCTCTTCCTTTCCTCTTCCAAATAAAATAGAATTCTGCAGGTACTCACTGGCTGGAAATAACACTGTAATGATGAAGCAGAGTTACACAGCGCAGATATTTAGTAAGCCCAAGGCACACAGGAGCCACACGCAAATACAATAAAGTATGAGCACCTATTAAGGCTGTACACACATCCAGTGTTCCTGGGCAAAGAAGCGCACAAGGCAGGGGGCTGTGACCTCTCATGGGGTTTCCAAAGCCAAAAGTCCTTGGTATCTGGGGTTTTGCTGATGCTATTTGAGAAGAAGGCCAAGGAATCTATCTTGAAGCATTTCCAGGAACCAGCTGGGTTCAGCAGTGTACAATCTCTCTCTCCTAAGCCTATTGCATCCATTTGTGTAAAGAAACTGTCTTCAGAGTCTGGTTACTTCTGAAGCAAGCAGAAGGTGTTACACAAGGGCAAGAGAAAGAAAAACTGTTGTTGTGAGGAAGTGACACCAGCTTCTGTCCAGCAGATTTAGCAGGGATGGGAAAAAGCAGATAAAAGGAATTTACCTCGCTCCATAGCACCACAACTTCACAGAACTGCACAGAACTGGGGTTTAGTCCTCCTCACTCATTAGGGGTTACCTGTCTGGAAAGCACTTGCATAACATGTCCTGGTCTTCAGACTGACTGGCCACAGCCCCAGAGGAACAGGCTGATCTGAGTTTGTGGTTCTGCTGTAATACAGTGTCCAGAGATCACGCAGCTTTTCCCTCCAGTGGAAATGGGCTTCAAGCACAGCAGATAGACTCAGTGATTCAGTCAACCCAGTATCTTGCAAGTGAATTAAATGAGGGTTCCTAACTATCTACTTCTCACCAGGGTTCAATAAAGGTATCTGGATGCAATTTTTTGGCCCTTGTTTACTTTAAAGACCACTAATGAAGTGAGACGGAAGTATACAAAGAAAGGTTGCCAAACCTCTGAAAGCCCTTTCTCAGGTTTTGGAGGATGTACCATGCCTCCAAATACTGACAATGTATGAAACAGTTTCTTCAGAAAGAGCCTACTGAGGAAAGCCCAATCACAGTTCTTGAGACAGATCGTGCAGATGGCATGGTTTGGTTCAGTAAATTGCAGTACTGGCCATCCCATAAGAAGGGGACACAGAAATATCCTGTTTAGAATTTAGTAGCTGGAAAGGCTTGAAAGGCTTGTCCTTTGAACAGCCAGTGCACCAGTCTACTTGCAAACAAGGAATTTTACTTCATTGTCTCAAGGACCAAAATGCATCCAGATGCATTTGCAAATAAGCCTTTAACTGATCAATTATTTTGCTTCTCCATTCCATATATGGATAAAATGACAGCTTATGCTAAAGAAGCATACCACCAACAACTAGTCATCCACTTTCCATTCAGATGAAACCACTCATCAGTAAAAGAACATCTTCCTATCAATTTTTTGCTGGATATTACCGAGTACAGCAAAAATAAACAAGAAAAAAATTATTCAAAACAGACAGCACACTAGTCTCCTTTTAACAAGCTTTGATGAGGCAAGTCACCATCATGATGTTGTTTCAAAACTAATTTGTATGTTAGATACAAATCAATTAATATCATCCTAAAAGCCATACAGAAGTCCTTGCTTATGAAGAAATCCGCACAAAGCAACGAGCTCAGTCTCAATACTGTATCCTGGCACATTGCTGGATGTAGTATTTCCAGTTTGCACTGAAATGCCCTTTAGTGCCCCAGTCCTTAGTGCCCTCGTCCGGGTCCTCTGCCATGTCCTTGGTCTTGGTTTTGTTTTTTGCACTGACTGTGGATGTCATGTTTCTCCATGCCTTTCAAAACTGAAAGCTATTAATTGCAGAACACATCTGAATCTGATTCTACAAGAGTTTGAACAAACTATGTAAACTACCTATCACCATAAATCCCTTTCATTATATTCTTTGCCATACATTTTACGCTATTTTTAGATGAGGGTTAAAAGGGAACACTACTGTCAAAATGTCACTCAAACCTGGCCTCAGCAGGGTTAAACAATGCTGAATTTAAAATGCCAGAAATCACAGTGGTCTGCATTTATAGTTTCTATTGCACAGGAGTTTCATTTCTGTTAGTCATTTCTTTCCATTCTAAACTTAGCCTTCGCAGTCCCTCTGAAAAATGATATTTTTCCCCCACCAGATACTCTCTGAAGGACCAGGAACCACCCATTTATAGTTACTCCATATTCTAAAGATGAATTTATCAAAGATAAGGTCTTTTCTCATAATGCAAACCTCAAAGAATGTGTTAGACTTGGAAGGAAGAACGGTTTTATCATATAAAATATTAATTGGTTCACATACCCTTTTTTTAAAATACAAGAGTCTGGTATGAGATCTAGTAAATCTAAAAGTTAGATCATACCTGTGTAGAGCACAGAGATAAAAGCTGATACTTATCTCCCTGAAATATGAAGAAACTCAGATATATTCTGTCCTTTAAAAAGAAATTCATTACTTATGGTGTGGTTTCAGCTACACCATGTTAAAATATATTGTGATAGGGTCCTGTTACTCAAATGTAATTTCTGATACTAGAAAATTTTCACTACAAAAATGAAATCTACAGAATTATCATGCTTGGGAATCCATGCTCCTATACTTGATTCCTAACAGATTTACAAGACATTGGGGATGCTGCTCAGAATTAAATACAAGAAAGCTTTGCTTCACTCTGCAGTACACATCTCTAACAGAAAATGAGAGACTGTAACTACCACAGAGCCTTGTAAAGGAAAACGGAGACACTTTCATTTACTATAATCCTTTGTAAACGGTCTTTTGAATTTTCAATCCAGCTATATCATTGACTTTCCCAGCTTATTCAAAAGTTTGTCACAAAAACTTATAAAGGCGATGCAACACAATCAGCTTTGCAGTACCTCCATGAGAGAAGAGGCATACTGGCTTCCACTGCCACAGGCTCTAACTCCCACCCCTAACACAAGCACCTAAGTGTGATAGCAAGTAAGGTGGTGTGAATATCACACCCCTCCCAAGAAGTTAACTTTTTTTTTTTTAACTTCTCCTAGAATTATACATATATTTGGATATTCAGAATATTCATTTTCTTACTGCTTGAACCTGTGCACTGGATGTGACTGGATAGACATGAGTATGACCCACAACCCATCAAAGGGCTAGCAAACATTTCTACAGTGTGCCTGTGTAACTCCTACTTACTGCAAAGTGTACTCTATAGGGGGCATGCAGGTCTGGAAACATCAAAATGTGGTGTTCAAATTACACAGCACGATCCGAGCACATATACTGGTGTGACCATATGGAGAACTAACACTGAAGGTGTAAGGCCCCACGGAGTGAGCCCCTGGGCTGCTGCAGGGCTTGACTTCCATGTGGAAAGGGCACTCTGCTGTTAGTCTTCCTCTCAGGGCAAAGCCTCTGGTGGAATATGTCTTAAGTGAGAGTCACTGCTTCAAACCGTTCTCCAGACTGGCATTTAACAAGCTGTCAGGATGACTTAAATATAGTACAGAAACTAAAGAAAAAACAAAGTTCTGATTTGCTTGTTCTGCTTTCCTGGCTGTGATTTTGTCAGGAATGAGCCAGCTTAATTTAGCTTTGCTAGTCGCCAGAAAATGGCATAATTCTGTTTTAATTTTGTTTCTTGGCTGGGTTCGCCAACCTAATAGACCACTAATCATCCATCAATGACTGGCTCTAGCCCTTTGCACTAGGCTCCAGAGCAGAATTCCCAGTCCCTGCTCTTGCTCCTGCTGCTGATGACAGTGTGGCCACCAGGCAATGTACTTGCTGCTCATGTTTCCTAGCTCACATTTATATAAGCAAGCTATACTTACTGCCCAGGTTATGGTCAAGGAAAGTTGACGCTTTTACACATACCTAGAACTAGAAATAATGGAAGTATTACTTTGGTTGGACTCAGTGATCTTAAAGGTCTTTTCCAACCTAAATGATTCTATGATTGCATGATTCTATTATTTTGTGAAGCTGTAACCTTTCACTTTTAGTTTGAAGGAAGTGTGAAATAAAATCAAATAAAGCATCTGGAACACTGAAATTGAAGCCGAGATATCTTCAGACTGGCTCTGATCTTTGCATTGCTTGCAAGACTGAGATCCTCCTCCAGCTGAAGTGAGAGTTGTTTTGTCTGTCTAAAACTAATCCAACCAAGGTAAAAATCAAGCTTTAACTAACACAGACAAAATGAGAGTGATCATGAAGCTCTCCAATATGCAATACAATACCTTCTTTTTTTGCAAGTGTCTGTCCTTCATTACCTTGCTTGAGCCTTAATATTCAGACAAAACAATGACAAGGTTTTGAACAGGATTTAAGATCACTGGAAATAGAGAGGCCATCTGAAAAATGTCAGAACCTTAGTAGAAGATCCAGGGCTGGCTGAAAGCATCCAGTGGCTTATTAAAAGATAAACCTTCCATATTTAGAATTCAGCAAAACATAAATGCAACTACAATTTGCCATTAGCAAACAAAAGGCAACTCTTACACCTTCTTCTGAAATACCAAATGATTGGGCTTTATTTACCTCGAGTTCCAGTGAAACCAATAATTCATCATTCCCAATCATTGTAACACTATGGCTCCTGCAATATTTAATAAAACATTTGCAGGCAGTGAAGTTATCAGAAGCAGCATTTTTCAGAACACTGGGGTGGACCTTTAGGATACCACCTTTCTTATTTATGAGGCTGGCTTGCTTAAGGGTAGCTCTGGCACTCAAATCCGTACACGTGCTAACAGTGAAGGTGACAGCGTGCTGAGCACTGCTGTGCTGGGGTATTACTCAAGCTGTAGGACACCATCAATCCAGTTGTAGAACCCCCAGAGCTTTCAGGATCACCAGCTTTTCAGACTACCCACGCACCTTTCCTTACGAGTAGAATTCAAACTAATATTCCAGATCAATGCCTGACTCATCTAGGCAGCTTTTGAAAAGGACAGTATTCTGCTCTGCATATAAGGCTTTTTTCTAGTTCAATATTGAACTAAAATCATTCACATGCACAATGAAACAACCACCAAATGACAATCAACATATTGGTCAAACATGCACAGCCCCAGAGAGTTACAGGAACCTAAGAAACCTGCCTTTCTCATCACCTTGCAGCATTCAATAGCATTCAACAGCATCTGTTTTTTTTCCTTAAAATTAAAGGGAGAAGCACAATAATGAAAAGTGGGGCTTTCAAGACTTTTGATTCTTGGTAATTCATCTTACAGGAAAAGAAATTTCCAAAGATCAATTATTGACATGCAGGATTTTTAGGTTGACTGGAGAAGCCAATAAATCAATCTCTCATAGACTAAAAAAAAAAAAGTATGGTACTTTGATATCAGTACATCTTAGTTTTAGAGGAACAGACAGTGCTTCAGTAGTTAAGATGAATATATATGCACACACCACTCGGTGCAGAGGGTAAGTTTAAACAACGCATGTGTTTGGAAAAGTTTAAATCCAATAAAGTAAAATATTTGGGATTTGACTGGGACAAGCTAAGTATGTGGTAGTGTGAGGCAGAAAATATTTCTTTTGATCCTAAAACAAAGGTTTCGTCTTTCTTCTATGAGCAATAACATGGTTCAACCCAGTTTCAGTCCCCCAAGACAACATCCATCTTTCTGTCCCAACACCCACTAATTCCTGGGGTCCTATCTGTACCCAAAGAGCTATGCACAGATAGTTAAAACATATGAGCTCCTGTCAAAAAAAATCTCCTAGTTATCTCCAAATTGAAGAGGGCATTCCGAAGGAAAAAGGCTATTAATAAATTGCATAAATATCTTCTGCTCTCCACAGCTTAACTGAGCAAATCTCTTGGCCCCTCATCTTTCTGAGATATGGTCAGAGGAAATGTCAGGTTGATCTTTAGGAGGTTCCTTCTCTCAGGAGAAGTATTTGTACAGAGAGTAAGACAGAAGCTGCACTCTTTTCGCCCCTCCCCTCTCCCCCATAAAGACTTCATTATACTTAGATATATTCTTTAGAGATTTTTATAATGTCCTTGTATTAAAAGGATATTAAAAAAGAAGGCTTAATATGTTTATTATCTTTAATACTAGTGTAGGAATAGTCTTTATTAAGTACTACTATGAAATCAATACAGAATTGTTTTCCAAAATAATGCTGGCTTCCCATGAAAGTTGAACTGCAAACAAAGTGTTGTAAGCACTGGGCATCCTTTTTCCCTTCCATGTACCTGCAGTTCTTGGAATTTACTGCAGTGTGGTGCAAATATAGGCCTGGAGTAAACCTATAAAAGGCCAATGGTCATTACCTAAGGAAAAGCTGAACTCAGAGTAGAATACAGACTTATTCATTAGGCTCAGACTGAAGAGGCAATTGAGGATCCCTTTCTGGCAGTGCCTATTGATCCTCACTGACTTCTCAGGGAGCTGAAAAACCTTCTACATGGCTAAAGTTAGGTGAAAGGAATCCCATTGCAGTTCTGGGATGGGAGCCTTCCATAGATTTGCTTTGCAAAGTAAAATAGTCTAAAATACTTTCGCATAACAAAAAACCCCAAAACCCAACTATCAAACTGATCAAACTTACCACCTTTGTCTAAAACAAGAAGGTAAAGACTAAGAGACCTGTTATTCTAGAGTTAGCAAGAGTGCATGTATATAGTTAAGTAGTGTATAGTGTAAAGATCTATTGGATTTCTGGTTTATAGGGAACATTTCTGTCTTAATCTTTCAGTTTGCCTTTTTGTATTCCAATATTTCAAATCAATATGATCTTCAACGTCTTGAATTTGACTCCCCCTTAGGATACAGATGAAAATATCCCCAAAGAATTTACAAAATACTTTTAGTTAGGAGATAGCACATCACTCTACAATCAGCTTGCAGAAAGAACCCTAACACAGTTAGTCCCCATGTAGCTTTCCTTTACAGTTTCCTTTAGGTGTTCTGTTATTAGAGAAATATTTTTCAGCATTTTCTAAGATCAAATTCTCTTGTAACAATCCTATTTTTATTGTGCTTTTATGAGACTCTGAAGAACACTGCTTGGTTATCATCCAGCACTATTTCTTTTCATGTATCAAATTCCATCTGTGACTGTTATCCAACTGTGCTGAGACTATTCTTTAGCTAAGCACCCTGAAAATACTGCTTTTCCACCCATTTTCCTTTTTCAGTCTTTTCAGCTCTGTAACTAACTAAATTCTTCTTTGGTAAAATTTAAAACTACCCCAGCCCTGGCTTATTTCTTCTACCATCATACAGGTCAAATTATTCAAAAGCTTCTTCGCAGTCACTAAAAGGGTTTATGAACTTGTGTTGCTGAGTTGCTGTGTAAAAACCCAAGGCTGACCTCATTTCCCAGTGAGCACTTCCTCCACCTCCCACTTCCCCACGCGTCTGGCTGCCTCTTCAGCTCTTTAGCAATCCGTGGCTTCCCAGACTGACAGCAGCTGCCTACATCCCAGCTTCAGAGATGGGAACAAATATGTCTACGTGGAAACCTCAAACCTGACCTTGCTGCTCTGCCTGGTTCTTTGAAATCTTACCTGCCTAAAATCCCAGCAGGATTCATAGATCCTGCTCGTGTATGTTCCAGTTAAACTTCTGCTGCCTCTTCTGCTCACAGTAATACACCTCAACAGCAAAATTTTATCCGTTTTTAAATATTTGAATAAATCCTTGGCCAGAACAATCCAAAAGCACATAGCCTTCCTACACTACTGACAAAACAAATTCATTTCCACATGCATGGAGGATGCTGATGCTTTTAGAAAGAACCTCTTGTGTATGTAAAAAAGGAAATTAGGAGAGCTGTCAGACGTAGTTTTCTCTTGTTATTCTCATATAACCACCCTGAAACAAAGAATTAGAAAGCAAATTCTCCAAGCCCAAAGTATGGAGAGGAAATGTGGGCAAGGAATTTTTTTTTTAAAAAAGTTCTAAGAAACTGAATTTGCATACCTTAAATCTGCAGACAGCTCTGCAAACCACATTTCCTTCTCTTCTGAAAGCAACTCTTCTCTGCATTCACAACTCAGCCTAATAAATTCCATAGCAACCCTCTGAAGTGCACAAATAGACCTCAATAAGTCACAGTATGAAATTTGAGAGCTGTGGACTGAAAGAGGTCCCAGAGGTGCTTTGAAATACCTGATTTCTCAGGATACTTATCACCCAGCATTCACACTGCTTTTCCAAATGATCCAAATTCAGTTTGAGGCTCAGTTGCCTACAAACCCCGTTTTCCTTTGCTGCAATAGCACTCACTGCTCTGCAGGAGTCCACAATCCCTGAACGGGAAGGGCTTGAGGTCTTTTCTGTTTGTCACAGCATCACCACAGGAATCACAGAATGGAGCCACAGGATAAGCCAAGAGGCAGGGAAAAACCCATCAGAAAACAAGCCTGATCATAACCAAAATCTTCCTTCTCAGTACATCTTTTGGCCCAGTACAGAACAAGCCCCATGATCCTTCTGCAGGAACTGATATGGAAATTCCACCACTTCTAAACAGCCAGAGAAGTCAATTCTTTCTTGCCAGGATTAGTGGTAGCCGTATATATTTGTTAAAAAACACCAACCAACCAACTAAAAATGATCAAATCCTGCTATTCCTAGCACTAGCATTTAACATTTTAAGTCTATATGACATATATAATTTATAAAGTAACAAGAATTTGTGAAACTTGTCACAATAACAGAGATATAAGAAAAGTACATTTTGGTTGCAATTATTATTCAAATTTCTAATTAAGAGTTGCATGGATATTTATTCTATTTCAGCCTCTTGAAACTCCACACCTACTTAGCTACAAGAAGGAAATATTTCCTTAGATACAGACACTATCTGGTCCAGTCAAGCCAAAGAAACTGAACATAAATAAACATTTAATTCCTAAAATTATTTCTTAGGATACTCAACTCTGATTGTTCCTCTAGCATCCCAAGCACTGGCAGGGATAAACCCTGGCAGAAGATTGCTGGGGTTTCCTGAAGAAAAGGCCAGAACCTACTGTCCACTAGGAAAATTACAATGGCCTGGTCATGTCCATACATCCTTGTCTCCTAGTGCCAAGGGCAGAGTGTGATGGGCATGGCAGGGTCTAGCAATGGTTTCCACATGTCTCTGCTGCTAGAAAGATTAGGAACAAACTCTACAGAGGATGCAGGTGGGGAGCCGGGAAGACAGTGAGAGGACACAGCAGCCTGGCAGGCAGCCTCTGAGCCAGCCAGGAGGGCAGCGCTCGCCAGGGCACCCGCCGCAGGGCAGCAGCCTTCAGGGGGACCGTGCCAAAAGCTTACAAAGACTTTAATCTCCAAAGCTGTTTAATTAGAACACAAAATCCTAAACTAGAACAGCATAACTCTTCAGATACAAAATGCAAACCACCTGATTTGAAAACAAATCCTGCCTCTCTTCCCACTCACTGTGTCCTTGCAAAATTGTCCTTTCTTCCTTCCAGCTTTGCTTTCCAACATGTCTCTTTTGGTCTCTACAGACCTCGTCCGCCTGGCAGAAATCTGGTTTCCCTTCTCCTGTTGCCACCTGCACTCCGAGCTCATCCTCTGTGTGTGCATCTGCTCCTGGAGCTTGTCCTATACCATGATGCAGCAGCATCTGCTTAGGTGGGCGAGCACTCCAGGCACCCCAGGAGGTCTCTCTGGCCAGTCCACAGCTCCCAAGCAGACTGATAAAACAGTCCTGACATCTCAAAAATTCAGAACAGAGGAACAAGAGGATTGCTCATGCTGCAAAGAGCCAACATAGTGACAACAAACACACTAGCCCCTTGTGCTTCCCCAAATGTCAACATTAGGTCAGGAAACTGAGCCAGAGCATTTAGGAAAGAGCAGCAATTAATCTAGATTAATGACATGAAAGCAGAAAGGCGAGCTCAGCATTGTGCAGCACTGTGCATGCAGAGCATCGTCTGGTCATGAAGTATCCCACCTGAAAAAAAATCAGAGCTCTGCCCTTATAGAATAACACCAACGTGCTCCTGCTGGGGTGTCTGCTCACCCTTCCTGCAGCTCTGTTCCAACTCCCATCCTGGGAGAGGGAACACACGGGTCCAAACCCATCACCTTCAAAGCAGATGTGATCGCTCCGATGGCTAAATCACTTCTGGCTTACATGATTGATGTTTTCATTTTCTCTATTCCTCTGACACACTGTCAAGATCCTCCATCATTGACCACCAAACATTTAGGAACACACACATCTCATGTTTGAAATGTTGAAAAGTACTGACTGATCTGCTTGAAACCAGATTGCTTATTAGCATTCTTCTGGAAAGTAGTTCAGAATTTCAATTGTAAACTCACTTTTATCCTACATCTCCTAGTATTACTATTTTAAGTACAGGACTAAGAATGGGAAAACACAAAGATGTAGATGAATATGCTTCTCAGGAAAAAAATAAACTTTTCCTCTTTGAATTTTCTTCTAGGAGCCAGCAGAAATCCAATCCTGTTGTGCTTTTATCTGTCATTTTCACTGGAAGGTTTTATTAGCTCAATTATCAGAGCTACCCATACTGAAACCATCCATACTGAAATTTCTCTTTCTGTCATTAATTTACAGCTTTCAAACGTAAAATTCAGGAGGCAGAGAGACTCAGAGATGCAATTTATGGAAAGCTTAAGAATCTTTCAGTCTCTTACCTTTTTACCATGCACTAAGTAGAATATATAGATTCTTACTCCAGGTAACACATTGTGGTAACAGACTTACGCAGAGCTTGGCTGCACAGGGGGTAGCTGCAGTCAGTTGCCCTCAGATACAGAACCCACGGTGGATACATGGGCATTCGGAGCAGCACAGCAAGTGCTCAGCAGCTCAGTCCCAGCTCCCGTGAGCTTGTGTGCAGGCACAGGACCTTCACAGCTTGACTGACCGGCTTGGCCACCAGACTTGTGGCTCAATAGGAGAGGACTACACACAAAAGCATACGGGCACAAAGATAGCCTTATAGAAACAAGTAGTTAATGACTTGATCATATACTGTCCCTGCCTTGCTGCAACAAAGTAATCTCATGGAATAAGTCAGCCTTTCAGCACTTCTATCATTATTATTCTATTAACACACTCTACCTTTTATTATGCCTGAAATAATATTGACTTATACCTTTCCTTAAGGGCAGTTTTAAGATGTGAGTGAACTATTATCTCTGCATTATCTGAAATGGAGCAAACATTTTCTATCAAGTGTTCACTTCTTCCAGAAAGAAACACTTCCACTTGTGTATAATAAAGTGCTGTGTCTGGGAGGGATCTTTGCCCTGGTCACAACTAGAGACAAAAAGGGAAGCAGACTCCAGAGGCTGCCTGCCTGGATGACAGCCACGTTTAGTTCACGGAGCATGAGTTGAACAAGTGCCTGACATTTTCAAAAGCTATGCTTTGTGACTTCAGAAACTGAACATTGAAGATCTTCCTTACATTTTCCTTTAAGCCCAAGAGCAAAGTCAGAGATCTGCTGTGTAGGAAAGGACATTTGTTTCTTCTCAGTCTCCACTTTCTTTCAAAATCAGTTTTTTATAACTTTGTACCCTGTCCAGGACAGTAGGTTGAAAGATGCAACCCAACAAGTCCCAGTCTTGGTGCATCCCTATGAAGACAACCCCTGCAAGTACTACACTTCAAGAATGAGCTTGGAGAGAATCTCAAATGCTGTTAACAGGGTTGTTCAACGTGTTGGAAAGTGCCAAAATATTAATAAATGAGTCAAAAAAGAAACCAGATAGGTCAGACTGGCCTTTGCTAAATACGTCTAACATTTTTGCAGAAAACAATGCAAGTAGGTAGAGGGGAAGCATTTAATTGCTTAGTGTCATATTGTCAGCAGTTGCTACCATTATAGGATAGTGGTCATCAGCAGGATCTGTGAATTTGCCTATCTTTAGAATAAAGAGGCATTTCAAATACTGTAGATACACTGTATATGTAAATACTGACTTTCAGTAACAAGGCCTACATGAAATAAGTATTCATTCTGTATCTCTATTTAAGACACACTGCTTCAAAATACAGTCAGAAGCATCTCTGTTTCTCTGAGGTCTAAAAATCTTCTGTTGGTGGACTGACATCATTGCTGCTTCTGTAAAGTGTGAATCAACTTCCCACACCTTAAATCAGCAAATTACTGTATCATTTTTCTTGTGTTTGTCATTCAGAGCACTTCATCTCAGAGAGGAGAGAAAACATTTGTTTCTTTGACAGTGGCTGATAATGAGTATACTTGTACAAAAGCATTTTACAAGGGTTAGTATGTAGCCTGTTACGGGGGAATTCTTACACAGCATTTCACCACAGAGCAAATGGAGAACGTGCTTTTGCTGTTATTGAATCATATCCAATCCTGCAAATGACTGTGGTTCTTCTATTTACACTGTGATTGAGACAGAGAGGGAAAAAGATCAGGTCAGTACTCACAGTATGGATCAACAAAAGCAGGATTACAACAATACAAAAATTATTCATATGATACAGCACCAGAAAGCATCATGTTACCATGTATCTCACATTATCACCTGCTGTGCTATACCGTGATAAAGACAGGTCAAGGGCTGCATTTCACTAAAAAGATGATGATGAGGTAATTTGTATTGTATTATTCTAGCTGTGTTATGTCTTCTGTAAGTTGGTCATGACTTTATGTAAAAACTAGATGTGTATCTCTATAATGGTAAGCAGAAATACTAGTCCTCTACATAGGAACTTGTTTTATATCATACAACATTTTTAGAATGTCTCTCATTAAACCATAATTCTGTATTGAAATCAGAATAATCACTTTTCTACCCTGAATCCACATATTTTCCTATCAATACCTCTTCATTCAGAACTGAATTTTAGCCTCTGAACCACATTTTCGAAGAAGGTTTATTTTACCAGCAATTTATATAATGTTATTAAGAAATGGGCATAAAAAGAGAACAATATCAAAGACTTGCAGTTTTCAAAAGCCAAAGAGCTGTTGTGAACACAGAGAGTTCCATTTCTAATCCAGAACTACACACTTAAATTGACACTGTGTGTGAGCAAAACAAAACAATTCAGAAGAACAGAGACTAGAGAACAAAACAGATAGAAATAATTGATTAATTGTATTGATTTATTGCAGCACTCTGTGCATTTAACACTACTCCAAAAATAAGACTCCTCCTGGTTTAGAATTTACAGGTCTAGTGGAAATACCATTACCATAAGGACCAATGTATACTTGGAAACAGAGAGCCATCATCTCCATCTCCAAACAGCATGAAAAGCTTTCCTACTTGAAGCCTGAGTCAGTTGAGACCACATATCTGATCATTATTTTCTGCTATAGAATAATAATGACCTGATATTGTAATCTTATACAAGACTTGCTGACAATAACAGCCTGATGCACAAGAGAAAAGGTATGTATATCACAGTTCTATTTCTTCCTCTTCAGCAACTGTTAGTGGGCAAAGTGGTAAAATGTGTGTCCCCAGGAAGAAATAACATTAAATACTGCTTGCCAAATTCTCCAAATTAAAAAAAAAAATAAAATCTGCAGACACTAAACCCACACTCACAATGCCCAATTGATCTTTAGAGTCTTTTTTTTCCAGGGTCATCATCTCCATCCACCCCCTTCACAATGCCTCTGAGATAGAAACTTGCCTTGGAGATGTGGCTGACTATAGACAGTAATCACGATGTGTGTAGAAACAGAAGGCATTTAATGCAGTTAAGGACAGAACAAGCTCAGTGTTTGGTCTGAAGTTTCCAGGAGAAAAGGGAAAATGAGGTTCCAGAAGACTAAATTAATTTTAAGCTGCTATCCCATTCAAATAACCTTCTTATGGGCCTATTCCTCAGTCACTCCAGTTCATGGCTGAGGATATTTAAACTGTCATTTACATTAAAATGTCAGGCTAGGACCTGTAGGAGCAAGGTAGAATCATAGATTTGCCTCCAGCATCTCTACTACGCAGGCTGTAACCTCTGGCAATAGGACAGAGCAGGAATCAAGAAGCAGCACCAGCTGAGTCACTGCAGCTCTCTGCTCCAGCACCCACATGTCATTGCCATGAGAGAATTTTAACTAGGTCAAAACATATACCCAGAATCAGGACTGGTGTCATACAAGGGTCTTGTGGATAGAGATGCCAAAATTTAAGACAATGGGTATTTAAAGAAATAGAACTAAAACTGCAGCATCAATTGACAACTGAATCTCTTTCTGTGAATAAAAATCAATTATAATCTTGTCTCTAACTTTTAGGATGTGTTCAATGGATATATTACAAAGACTCTGAAAGCTAATGGAGCCTGGAATATGAGCTTCATCCTTAAAATGATATGTAACATAATTATGCATAATGTTCTTCTACTGTGTTACAAATTTACAGGAGAAGTTTGACTTCCATATAATTGCTTATTTGACATTAGTGTCTGTGTAACTGAAATCATATCAAGCTTTCAGCTTGTCAAATATTTTGTAGTTTTCCACCTGTGAAACATTAGCATTGACCTGACTTTTTCATGCTAATCTAGCCCAAGCAACGTGTCCCTTCTGATCTTCTTGGTTTTAGGTATTACTTTCAGCCACCCACAGGGGCTGAACATATTGGAACCTATGCTGTCATCATGAGGAGTAAATGCCCTTCTTAAGGACATAAGGCACAATCAGTACACCAAATCCAGGACAGAGAAGCACATTTCTCAGTATTCCCCGTGCAGTAGAGGAAACCTCATTGCACATGTACAGTATTTACCCAAGTTAAAGGTAAAATAAAGAGTAAAAAGGAACCAAAGTCCCATCTCTAGGATGCAACTTCACCAATTGCACATACATGATCTTTAATCCATCACCCTGTGCACAGGATTTCCTCTCTTACATAGTCTACTTTCATCACATTGGTGATTATTTGTATTCAGTCAGCACAAAGAACCTGCAACAGAATGGTGCTAGGTAGAAGTTTAAAACAAGCTAACAGACCATTCCCAACCAATCCTTAGCTCCTTCTCAACAAGGGATCTGCTTTATAAATGCACTGTCTCCACCTAATCAAGCTGAAGATCAAATAGACCAGTATTTTTATCTGTAGTCAAAGATGAGCATATTCTCAGCACCCACTATGATTTTGCAGGGCTCTTTTCCCTCCAGTAACAAGTATTATAGCCAAGAGCATCGCTATATGAGCACACTATACCATCGGAACAGGCTATAAGTATTCTGAATTCTTATTTGAATGCACTGCTACATTGGTAAGGGATTTCTATTTTAAATTAAAAACAAGGACAATATGAATAAAGATGATTTTGAATTCATAAAGATGAATTTTGTTGGATTAAGGGACCAAGCACACAAACATCTGACACAGCTAAGCTTCAGCTATCTCACAGCAAAAACAAAGGCGGCACCACAAAATCACTAGAAACTGGGTTAAAAAAGACAGTGAGAAGAGAAGATTGAAAAAGGTGAAAACCAATTGCAATGAAGGTTAAAATCCAATTCACATACTCATGCTTTTCATGCACATAACTCACTATGCAGGAGAAAAGATTATCTCCCACCACTGGAACGGCTCAGTGCCTCAAGGAAATGCAAAACAATTACTGTTACAGAATAAAAAAGACCACAGGATATGAGGAGGAATATTCTCCCAAAAAGAGCAACAACACAAAAATTAGAGAGGAAAACAAGGAGGAGAAGCGTTACTGCATACAAATGAAAACATGCAGGAAAAGGACACCACATCAACAGGGAGAAAGACATAAACAGAGCCACACAGACCTGGGGTGAAGCAGGGCAATACAAAGACATATAGAATAATGAAAGTATTTTTCTGAACTAAAATCTTGCCCGCTTGAGCAAACAGCTCCTGCAAAAAGCCAAGGGACATCTCACTAAGCTGTACCTGTGCCTCACACAAAAGAAATTAGTTTCATAATGCACGGCAACAAAGGAAGGGCTGGTCCTGATTTTTCATTGTTATTATAAATCAGGAATTATTTCACAGCAGCCATTGATATTACTGTACAGAGACAAAAACTCTGCAGATGTTAAATGAAGTTCAGGCTCAAGAGGAAAAACACTCCTTATTTTTAATCCTCCTGCAGAATGAAGCCTTTTGTTACTGATACAAGGAAGGAAAATACAAACAGCAAATCAATTTTGTCAATTTTTCAGGTTATGATTAACATAAAGCAATTTCCTCACTTTTTTTTTTTTTACCATTTCAGCACTGTTTTGGGGCTTACAGCACTTCCTCCACTGATCTAATATCATAGGATGAATATTTTAAGGAAGAAATGACACATGAGTGGCATCACAAAGTTTGTTTCTCAGGCAGGCAAGTGCCATCCCTCAGAAGGCAGGTGAGTCACACTGTGTATAAATAACTCTGTCAAGAGAATAACTTAGTCTTGCTGTGAAATCACTCAGCAGAGCCAGGGAAGGAGGGAACAAAGCAGTTGTTACCAGTGCACTAGCAGTTCCCTTTCCCCCACGTCGTCTGTAAGAGCATTGTCTTTTCCAAGCAGCAAAACTATGCATGAAGGCAGGAGAGAACATTCCCAACTGCAGACATCAGGCAGTCCCACCAGTAGTAGCCAGAACATGCTAAATAGAAAGTCAAGGTCATTTGCAATGGTGGCAGCAGGGGTACAACCTTTCTGGAAGGTGTTCATGGAAGCACATAGAAATGTCTGCCTGCATCAAATACTGCTTTGGGGAACAGACTTCTTTTAAAGTAATAAAGCTTATACAAGTGTATTGGCAGCATTAAACTATATATGACTTCAGCATCTTATACGAATATTAAGACATACATATACACATTCTTCAGCTAAGACCTTCCTTGTACTTTGACTCTATTTCTTCTTTATGTCCAGAAGTCATTCTCTCCTAGATGGAGGGAATGTTCCTTTACATCACTTCCTATGCCATGCAGAAATTACTCCAGGGCAACATCAGAAACCATGTCCTTATGAAGCCTACTCTCCTGCAGTATTTTGTCATTGGCTGTTTGATGACTACGGCAAAGTTTCCAGTATACCAGAAGTGAAAATAATCTAGGCTAAAATCAGAACCTTCCATGGGCAATTTCTAACTATATTCCACTGAATAGCTTAATTTAACTATCAACAACTGTGGGAGTTCTGCAGCCACATCTCCCTTCAGCAGACTACTTGCATGCAAAACGAGATCACAAAACTCCATACAACTTCATAAAAATATGCAGCATAAGACACCAAGCATCACTTTGTAAACTATTTGCCTTTCTGTCCCTTGTTATGTTTCTGCACTGTTGGTTTGCCTCTCAAAAATTCCAGCCTTTCAAAGAAATTTTGAAAAAAACCCACAACCTAAATGCAAAGTTATGTCATGGACTTCTGTTGGGCAAAATATGAGGACTCCTTGATTCCCATCCTGAAGGGTCTGTGCAGTCAGCATTTTCACTGACTTCAGGGAGAAGTCTGGCCAGAAAGCTGAGCCTTAGTATAAAAAGAAATTTAAAGATCCAAAACAAAGAAGCAATTCCAGATGTACATTAGCTCTATAGAGATGACTTGTACTACCTTAACAGAAGAAATCAGCTCATCTCTTCCTGGGCTGACAGATCTTGTTCTGAAACTCATGATGCAATACAAAGAGCTGGTGCAGAATAGCTGGACATATTAAAATATGTTTTGCTCTTCATCTTTAATCTGCTCTCCTTGGTGAACACCATTCCAGGCTTTGATGGTGACTTGAATTTTTAGCTATATCAAGTTCTCCTAATTAGCAGAGGTAAATGTGGAGATTAATATAATTCATGGCCAAAAAATTATTGTATTTTTATACTGACCCAGACAATGCAAAAAAGGTACATGTAAGTAAAAACTTGCAAACTTCTCACATTCCAAAACACTAACCTGCTCTCAATTTTTCTTATCCTTTTTTAGAAGAAAAAAGGAGAAAAATATCCAGACTAAAAAATAATCCACATTTCCCTGTGGGAGTTATCTTGTAGAGATATTGTATCTCTCATTCTTATGAGTGCGAAGGCTATATTCATTTACTGTAAACACTTTCATTTTCTTCTGCCTTTTCATTCTCTTTTGACAGAGGTGATAGCTAAGGTTAAGTCATCCATTGCCTAATCAAACTATCCTGTCTCAAAAACAAACCAACCAACCTTTCTATGGGCAGCAAATTATCTACTTTGTTTTACACTCATTTTACATCCATGTAATCCATGGACTTGGGTAAGGAACAGAAAAAGGATACTAAAAAAACCCCACACTGAAAACATTTTCTATGTGACTTTCATAGAGAAAGAAAAATGGGCTACTACCTACACATTATCAACACAGCAAAACTTTTTTAGGATCAAAATGAAAATTAACTCCTCCCATGTATGTTAGGATGTTCTTGTGAAGTGCTCACACCTGCCTGCAGTAAATGGCAGCCCGAGCTGCCCAGGCTGGTCCCTTGCCAATGGACCAGGAGGTTCCTTGAAACCACGACGCCAGCAGGCATGCACAATGTCACTGCTACATCCTATCTGAAGAGCAGGATGGCTGGTAGCACAATACCATCTTTCACATTTATCTCTCTTCCATAGATGTCAGTCTAGTGTCCGTGAATACAAATGAAGTGATACGATGAAAGAAAGTTTGTTTGGCTTTGAGAGTCAACTGTGAACGACTACGAACGGATGAATAACCCAGTGGGTGTTTGTTTACATGGTCGGCATGTTAGAGTTTTGAAGACTAACCTCTCAAAGTATATTTCCATCCCCTTGGCTCCCTATGAGAGGATAAACATTTCCAAGCAAGCACTATCTTTCTCAGTGCTTGTTTGTACGGTGCCCTAGCACAATGGGGCTCTGTTCTCCAAGCAGCTCTTCATGTGAAGTTCAACACCCATTTCCTTTTATAATCACACAATAAACAGTTTGTTTAGTCTTCTACTTTCCTGGTAGGCAAAAGCCTTATTGATCAGATCCCCTGTTGGTTAGTTGTTCAACTTGGCAGGAATTCTCTTGCTAGGTAAGAGAGGAGGAGGAAATAGTTTTCCTCAGCACCTGCATTCTTGCTTGTGTTCACCTCCCCAGATAATTTCAGCTAAGCACTACCTTTTTTCTTCCTCCAAGAGAGACATTTGTTGAAATTCAGTTTGAGAGATTAGTTGAAGGCAAGTGAAGTTCTTAAGCGTGTTTCAGCTGTGAATACAGAAGGCTCTCTCTTTGCCTTGCACCTTTGAAGAAGTCTTCCTGAGGTACCAGCGATCCAGAATCTAAACTGAACACTTACTGTTTGAAACAAGATGTTATTTTGAAAAGTAAGCATGTCTCTGCTGCATTTCATCTTAGTGTCTCTTTAAATGGAGCATTCTTCCACATGCTGTCTCTCAGAAACACCTGTGCTGGCTACCGCACTTTGTCTCAAAGTTTTTTGTTAACACAGTAAAAGCAACTTAAATCCTGTTTGAGCTTCTAGGTTTGGAGAGCTGTTTTCTGCTTAACTTTTTAGTACCTCCAGGAGCAGACCTCTCCTCAGCAGCTCCACTGCACCACGTACATCACCAGCAAACACTCAGACAGCTCGAGCTCCAGCAGCGCTGCCTTGTCCTGCTCCAGAGAGAAACAGCTGATTCTCTCCAGCCAGGGCAACAGAGCTGGAAGAAGCTCTGCAGCATTTGCCCGGACCACCTGCAAATCTGCCTGGCCTTCTGCCTTTTTTGCTCCCCCTTCAGCTTTTTACTGCTAATTCACATGGTCATTTTTATTTCATACTTGTGCCTCATAATTGATTGGGACTAATTGCTGTTGGAAAGCAGATTATAATCTTTAGATATTACCTCTATTTTGCACTAGAATATTTGCTTTGATCTTCAAGCACTTTACAAAAGAAACTGACCTATAAACTCTAAATAGATCACAGTTTATTTGACACTGAAATACAGCACTAAGATACATCTGCCCTGGGAAGAAAGCACTGAAATGCATCTGCCACTGAAAGTGTATCACCCTACTACAAAACTGGACAGTTATTTATTAACAACACAAATTATTTAAAGCAGTGGAGGAGTCTACAAGAGTAATTTAGATAACCAAAGCAGTTACTAAGTTTAGGAATCATTCAACATACCAGGGTTAACTTGGAGCTGAGTATATAATTCCTAGTAAAATTAATTCAGTGGCCTTTGCCTATTCACTACCTGTTCATAAATACACTGAGAATCCTCATCTGTTCCATTTAAAGAGTTATTCACCAATTTTCCTGTTTCATTAACAATAAATTTTATCAGTATCTGCAATTCGACATTCAAGTTATATTGCTCAAATGGTAATCTGTATTTCTTAGTTAAAAGACAGCGAGTCCTTCAGAGAGACTTTTGAAGGGAGTTTCAATGACTTGCTTGAGTATTGTGGCATAATACCTACTTCTGAGAGAAAAAGCAAAGGCAGATGACTAAGGAAATAAATACAGACACAGTTCAGGTGTACTCACAGCAAATTCTCATTTAAACTGAAAAGCGGTTTTGCTCACTGCCACATTAGCCATACCTCAACACTTTGAGTTTTGAAATGACTGTATCCATCATTTCATTTCCTGCCCAAATACCTGTATCTGCAACAGCCACGTCACCACCCCACACGGCTGGTGCACCAGTACACAGGCCACAGCAGCCTCATGCAGTAGTCAGAGTGGCAGGTGGCCACTGCTTGTGGTTTTTAAAAGAAAGGTATTAGCTGATCAAGACAGTATCTAAACAGGATAACTGTTTTGACTAAGACAGACGCACCTTGGTTTTGTACCCTTTTCTGGATATATTACAACATTAAGGGAGAGGAGGGAAGCAAAAGTGCAGAAAGGAAAAGGAACCAGGGAGATATTCTCTAGATTGGTTTTGTTTTACACTGAGTGTGTAAGGCAAATTGCTCTTAAAGCAAACTGCTCATCAATTTGTCCTAAATAACATCAACAATGCTCTTGAAACAAAGACAACTCGTTGAAGTTGCACCTTCAGAGTGCACCTGCAGAGCACCTTACAGATGAACATCCAGGAAAATTCCTCCTGTTACACTTCACACCAGACCCTGGAGGACAGCATTGCCCAAGGTATGTCACAGTGAATTAGGACATCAGTGTAACTAATGATCAGTATGAAGCCAACATAGGAGAGGACAGAAATAGTCCTCGGATAAAGACAACACTCACTTCTCTTATGCCTTAGACTCATTGTTTAGCCGAGAGAGGTCACAAAAGTATCAATTTGGAGTCACCAGTAAGGGTTGTTGTCATACAACGGGCGCCTGGTCTGTACTCACTGAGTATGAACCCACAATTTACTTCATGCACCAATCAAACATTAATGGTTTCTGGTTTTACCTGTCCAGACCTGAGATGGTGACTGCAAGTGATAAAATTGCATCCCATCGTGGGTCTTCAAAGCCAATTAGGTGCTTTCATCTTGCAGTCACAGGTTTTTTTTCAGTCAAAGGAAAGTTGGAATCTATAAAAACTTTAAATACTTTGCATTTTCCAAATAGGAACTTCCCTGTCAATCTATCATAGATTTCAGCCTCTTGATCTTTTCTTTGTGTCTTGTGATAAGACTCAATGCAAGAGAGATTTCTCTTAAAGGGCCATGCTATAAAAAAAAACCAAAAAAAACCCCAAAAACCAAGGGGATTTCATTTCATATCTTAAAATTAGAAATGCATTATTGATAGGATCATTAATTATATATTTGGGATTTATAACCAAGATTTGAGAAAAAGCACAACATTTGAAGGTACATAATTGCTATCACAGCATACAAACTCTTTTTCTTATTAAACACAGACCCCATTTCCTCCTTGTATGAATATTTTATTCTGAATACATGTTCCAGTTATTTGGCAATATCTTCTATTCCATTTCAGTCTTTATTTTGAAAGAATGCAACTAAGATGTGAAGATTTCCCGCTGATATAATCTAGTTCTACTTCTAAATCAAAATAAATTTGAAGTGCAAAGTCCTAAAAAAACCCCAAACCCTCCCAAATCCCTCCTCTCTCGGAGAGAGAGCTAGGGGAACTGCAGGCACTTCAGTCCTTGATGCACCTCCTCAGCCTTCCCTAAGTCACAGGGAAGGGCCTGTGCCCTTCCATGGCTTGCAGAATTGCAGCCAGCTCAGATTATACTCCTTATTGAAAGTTTTTGCAGCGAGTTGATCTGTAGCCTTTCAGAGGGCTCTCTGTGTGTGTACATGTGCATCTTTTGTCTCCAACCAGGAGTAGAAAAGGAACCTCTATCAAGTTTTCAGCCATCTTAAAGAAACTACTATTTTCTAAGTGCACGTTTGATCTGAGACTCCAGGGAGATTTATCAAAATATAAACTGGGGCAGCCAATGCAGAGGTACATGAAGGAAGATTACCTACATCCCACCATTTTTCCCTTGTGTGCTAACATGTGCCTCAGGAGCTGTTTACAGCTCTGCCCAAAAGCCCTGCAGGAGAGGACAAGCTGGGTGAGCCAGAGGACATGAGAGGCAGCAGATCTGCAGGGCCAAGGGGCTGTGGGTCAAGGCAGCCATGATTTTCCTCAGCCCCACTGAGTTCTTTGTTCTGTCACAAGGCAGCTTTTCCTGTCTTGTACATTAAGCTCTGGGCTTACCAACTTTGGGCTGGTTTTTTCCCTACGTGGAATAAAGCAGCTGGTTGATTCCTACAAACACACACACAATTTCCAAACTAAGGCAAGTACAACAGAAATGAGATGATGGCACAAGGTCTAATCTTTTAAATCATTCTGAGTGACAAATATTTAAGGTATTATACAATACCTTAAATTTTAGAACCAGACCTGATAGTCCAAGCTCAGCTAATGCAGTATCTTAGAGAAGGTGTAGGATGCTGACTGCAGGCATTAAAGACCCAGATTCAGTTCCCCAAGTTATCACCCAGGATTTAGGAGTGAAGACGTGGTCTTCAGTTTTCTTGTGTTTCACCTCACCGTTTGTAAAACAGGGAAGCCACCACATGTTGTGCTGCATCCCCAATCTGCTTAAACCAGGACAATTGAGCCAAAAGTGACTAAAGAGTACAGTTAAATACAGAAATCAGTTGACTGCTATACTAAGAGTAACAGAGAGCAAAGAATCTGATATTTTACTATTATTTTGTATTTCACTTCTCTAGGTTCAACCACATTATTTAACAGAAAAACTTCAGAGTTACTGAGACTGAGAAAACAGGACCTCTGGTGTCTTTTATGCTTAGTTCATTCATAGTGTAGATACTAAAACTCCTGCTTTAGAGACTAAAGACTCTGTTTCATTATTAAATGTCTGCTCATCATGGCCCTTACAAATCTCTATTAAACTGAGGATTAGGCAAGGGCTGGAACAGATAGACAGTATATTTTCATTCAATCTCCTTTAAAATAATGATGCATGCAACTTCATGTCATTACTCTTTAACGGTCTTAAACCTATTTAATAGCACAGTAATATTCCAAAAAGGAAAAGAGAATTATTTCCACATTTAATTTTCATCGCAATATGAATATGGTTCCTTCTATGGCAGATAAGCAGCTAAAGCTGCTTGGTACCTTAACTGGGATATGACTGCATTAGCTCTGCTACATTACAGCCAAGCTAATGAAACAAAGCAAAATGATTAGCCTCAGATTCCTTAGAGTATCTGAAAATAACATTTGCCCTGTTTCTGGGGACTTCTGCAGAGGCATTGGGATGGGCAGATGCTGCACCTGAATGAGTATCAAGTTTGGCCTGTGTGACAGAAGTGGTTACCTACCCTGTCCTTTGATGGCACAGGTCATGTACTGTGGGATCCACAGGAAGCAGCATGAACATAATGGGCTCTGGTCTCCAGCTCTTCTCATCTGCTGTGATAGGGAGGAAGGAATGGCTAAAAGATGAGGACAGATCTACCCTAGCATGTGGTCAGCTATGCCAGTTCCTGAAAAAGTAGCATGTCCAAGGGCTGATCCTACTTGCTCACCTGAAAACAACATGGAGTTTTCCTCATCCTGCAGCAGAGCAGGGACAGTTTCAAAGAAACGGGGGATACTCTGCAGCCCTGGGCCAGCCCAAGCCAACTGACTCCAGTGTATGAGCTCTGTCATCATCCCTGCTCTATTGGTTGCTCAAAACAAATTGCTGGAGGAACCAGGTTTTACACAACTATGAAGCATAGTTTTAAGACAGGGATAAGCCAACCTAACCACACACTGCTCTCAGTCTTCACTCCCTTGTGCTCACAGCAATGCCCATGAGCTGGCAACAAGCTTTCAGTAATTTCGAGGTAGGGCTGTCAACCTGCCTTACCGTTATGTGAACACTGATGCTAGGATGGGAGTGCAGCAGAAGCTAATGACTGGGGCAATGTGGAGGGATGTGACCATCCCTTTTGTCCCCAGGAAGCAGTTTAAATTGGCCATAGTACAAAGCTCCACCGTGAGCTCTTTCTTCCAGTGACAACTCTCACACCCTCACCTGCCTCTGTCGTTCATTGCCTTGCATCCCTCTGCCCTAGCAGTCACCACCTTTGTCTCCTTTTTGGGGGAAAGTATTGGACTTGCCTCTTGTATGCCTGGAAGTAGTTCAAACTTAATATGATTTTTAGCACTTCCTGTTACAACATCTCACCCAAAAATTCTCCACCTTTCCCCACAGCATCTGCCAGCCTTGCAGTTTGAGCAGCAAACATCCCAAGGATAAAGTTAGCATCACTATTGCATGATCAAAGACTCTAAGGCATGTTAAATTAAGCCTAGATTTATGAATGAAGAAGAGATGCTGATGCTCACATATGCACAAAGGTAACTCCAGGAAAAGATGATAGGGTGTTTCACAGGTTTTCTGTCAGATCTATGCTTAGAGTTGATGCCCCTCACTTAAATCCTCTCTGCAATTAATCTCAAACACAATATTATCCATCCCAGTATCCATATCTTGCCTATTTATTTTTAATGCAGAAGCAGATATATTAAGAGATCTGGAGAAGATGCTCATTTGTTTGAGAATCTTTTGGGCCTTTGGGACATATATACTAAAGTTTTAAGATGAGGCAGGATGTTCTAGGAAGTGAATAAGAAAAAATTACATGACAGTGACAGTCATGGAGAACTGATTCACCAGAACTGCACCTTTAACTCTCTTCTTTTGCCAATATAAAAAAAGTACTGGAGAGACTCTCAGTCCTGTCATATCCAGTCCCCAACCAAATGGCTACATGGGCTCATGCTTAAGTGTGACTATAAATATATGTATCTTCCAGATGATGCCTGAACATAGAGCTGAGCATGTGCTCAAATAAATGCTTTACAGGACTTGACTGCTCAGTGTTTTGGATAAATAAACATGAAGTCATGGCACCTCTCATGCAGCAAAAGCTGTGTATTGCCAAGGGAATATTTACCCTACAAAAGCCTTGTTCTTCCCTTATTTACACTGAAGTAACTCTGTAAATGTTGTAGATCCACACCTGCTATACATCTGTGTAAAGGAGATGACACTTGGGCTTCCTAGCTCTTGGGTCGCAATTGGAAATAATTTTTCCTTCTTACAAAAAACAACAACAAAAAACCACAATTCCTGATTGTTATTCTAGAAGTTGCTATTGTAGAAGAAGGTTCTACTAGTTAATTTAACTTAAAAAGGAAAATCAGATTCAGAAGGAGGCTGTACAATTCAGGGTATTTGAGTAGAGGTTCAGAACCTTTTTCTTTCAATGCAATGATGTGATTGACTTTTTTTCCCCTGGAGGGTGTTACTATACTCATATTTCAGCTTTAATTAGCTTCTCCAGGATTGTTAATGCTTCCCTGAGATTCTTTCCTCTAAGTTCTAATTATAGATACCGGATAGATTAGCCAGTGTTTGATGACCTTTCATAGCCAAATTGACTTCGGCTTCATGTACACAAAAATCCTAGTTGGAGAAGGAAGAGAAGTTATATGAGATGACTGAAAACAAGTGAAGCACAGCGGCTGTGCCTCTGTTCTATCATGCTGGTGCTTTACATCATATTAGCTCCACTACAGAGAAAACTCACATCACCTATACAGCAGAAAAGAGCCCACTTATAAGCAGAAACTAAGAGATATTAAATAGATATTTAATATAAAGTTCAACTCTTTAACAGGAAAGTTGACTGTGCTCAAAAAAGAAAAGATACATGGAGCAAAAATCTAGGGTTATTGGCACTGTAAGCTGAAATATTTTAAAATTTGCTTTACCATGCTGTGCTAGTTCTAAAAAACCAGCCACAGAACTGTTCTTTAAGCACTGCCTCATCCTAGTTTTAGGGGTACTCCAGCTGGCCAGAGTGCTGTCAGAAGGGAAAAGAAAAGGAGGTGGGGGGGTAAAGAACTTCTGCCCTGGAGAAAATAGTTTGACATCCCACAATTTACAGTCTGAGTCTCTTGACTACTCCTAAACAGCTATCTCCTACTCTTTCCTGGGATTTCCAGGGAACCTGTGGACACAGACATCTCACACAACTGAATCACCTGCTGCAAAGAAAGTTCAGCAGCATCACAGTTTCTGTCAGTGGAGAAACTATGCTACAAATCTCTCAATCTCTCTCACACCCTCTCCCTTCCTAGGGATTTGCGATATGGGAAGGACAGTCCCAAAGTTTCTCATCACCTACTGCAACTAAAGAGTACTGGAGTTATGGGGTGATGTTACTACTGCAAAGAGATTTTCCCCAAGGATCTAAACCCACAAATTTCATTCATTTTTTAATGGATATGTCATTTTAAACTATGAAAATGCTGTAGAAAAGAAAACCCACCACAATCTTTGAAAATATTATAAAAAATATTGTACATGTGTACAGAAACACATAAAAGTAGTCAGGGAACTTCATTAGGTTATCACTGTGTCTGGTTTAATAATATATAACTTTACTCTTCACTTTGGAATAAAAGTCTGTTGTTTGGTTTTTTTTTTCCCTTAACCATTAATTAATGAGGTTGCAACAGTATGGATGATTTACAGTGACATGCTCTGACAGTTTATACATAGTGAGTAATGCCATGTCAGAAGCTTCACTATTTATATTGAGATGAATGGCACATAATGTGATGCACATGCTAACAATGAACATAAATATTTAGTACTCCCAGCAAGCCTACTGGAACGATTTATTTGGCCTTACCTTTGTATCTCTCTGCAGTCTTGCCTATCAGATTTATTTAAAGGCATATTTTCAGACAACCCTTACTAAGTGTATTTACATATCCTCACTTCATACACAGCTTTTGGCAAGTGCTTTTTCTTCTCCTCAGAGCAGTGAGCTCCACTCACATCATTTAACGAGATCCCAGAGTCCATAAAGGCCAGCTGGGCTTGCAGCAGTCTGGTGAGAGGTCAGGAACTGTGTGTTCCCAACATATTGTCAGTGACCCCCTGTATACACCTGCCTCCTCTTGCACGCAGAGATGTGACTCTTCCCCACTCGCATCTATTCCTTTGTGGCCGAAGAGGATGAGACTGGTGTGACACCTGTCCCCTCAGCAACTCTGTGAAGATTACAAAGGAAAGGAAAAAGGCCTCCTCCCTGCTCTCCTCTGTGAGAGACAAGCTAAGAGAGGAGACCACATGCAGCTTCAAACAACTCCAGACGTTCAGGGCCTACAGAACATGTTTGAGAAATAATTATAGCAGCTTTCTCACTTGTTCCTCCCTTACATCCTTCACAGTGCAGGTTATTTTTTCTTAGCAGCTCTTAATGCTGCAATGACCATGCTGTGACTGATCTGTCTGGTGCTTAAGTCATGGAGAGAGAAGAAAAGATTTTTCAATATTATCCCTTATTTCTACCCAAAGAGAGCCTTTGATTGCTCACCAATTAATAGTTGTGATAATTCACTCCATTTTTAGTATGAACTCCATTTACTGAACCAAAGGACAGGCTCTCCTGGTAATGCTCTAAGCAAAATCAGAGTACATCTTAGTTTTGGAATGTTTTTAATAGTTACCTTTGAGGTTTTGCATCCTCACTACTTTTTCATACATAACACACAACTCCAAATATTTAAGTTCCTAAAACAAACAGCTGAACAACTGATCACTTTCACTGGTAACAGAGAAAGCATGGACACAGCCCCTGCCCTCCATTCCCCAGCCATCCATAAGAAACCTGGATGCCTGGAGAGATTTGATTAAGTCATGGTATCCAGAATGTCACTCTGCTTGTAAGAAGAGGAAGAAGTGTGAGCTCATTCATTCCTGTTCCTGCCTTTTATCTCCAAGTGTGGTCTCACTGGCTCTGCCTGCACACAATATTTCGTAGCATTCTTAGTTAGGCTAAGAAGCTTAAAAACAAGCCTTTAGTGCTGCCTGTTATAAAAAATATATATTATATACTGCCAGTATTGTTTTATTTCAAAACCCAAATTAAATACAAGCTAACCAAGATGTTTTCCTTGTTTAAACATAACCTTAGTAGTGAAACTGCAACTAGGTATCTACTAGAATAAGATAGCAATGAGCTAGCAGAAGATAAACTTGTATTGCCAGAGGCTTTTTCTCATTCTGGATAGCCTCTTTACAATCCAGTCACACCTATATGAGTAGCATATTTCTGTATTTATTCACCACTAATCCATAATTCTTTACGAACTGAACTTTCTCTCATTAAATTTTGCCATCTTTATTGTCATATGAATAAAATAAAGACTTGCTCTATGCATGTGCGTAAATAAAATCAATGTTCATTTACTCACATCACGCACTGAACTATTTAATGTTTGTCAGCTAATGGAAAAGTTGTCAACCTGCCATTCAAGTGAATGCGTGACATATCCTACTCTTTCAAAGATTATTTACAAGGCAAGGTATTTTGCATGAATGCAAATCATGAGATGTCTGTCCTACATTAATTTAATACAGATGTATTAAACCCCTCCCCTCTCTCCTGGCACTGACATTTTTCAGTGTAAGGTTTCCTACTGACACAACTAACTGCTATTACACATGGTGTTGCCTTACACTGGTAGATTAAGGAGCTTAATCTGTTTTGTCCATCACAAGGAAAACCAGAAGGTTACAGTGCTATGATGCACCTCTGCAAGGAGAAAATATCAAATGCTCTTCCATACAAAGGAGAAGAGCACAGTGGTACAATCAAACAACTGGCAATGAAAGACAAAGACTCAAATGAGAAATAACCAGAATTCATAAACCCCTGAGTGAGCATGAATCTTTGGAACAAGGTATGGAAGGAAGGAAGGGGGTTTCCATCTTTTAATGTTTTCAGATCAAAATCAGGTGTCTTTGTGGAATCAAGGACTTTGGCAAAAGTAGTTCCTGGCAAAGTCCACATGAGCATCTTACCTGTCTCTGAGCTCCAACAGCCTGCTTCCACACAGAGTCATCACTTGAAAGCCAAAACCAAAATATGACCTTTGGCACACTAATAACATTGAGCCAGTGCTCATGGCCACTGCCCTGGTCACCCATAAATTCTGCTCAAGTATATAACATTTAGAGGTTTGCTGCTAGCACTTCAGCACGAGGACTAAGTTTATTTAGGTTGTAGAAGGTTCCCCCTACTCCCTCCCAACAACATGAGTTGTTGTTCCTTACATGAGTGAAATTCCCGACAGTCTTCCAGACTGCTCACACCTCAGCAGGAAGAGCCAATTCAGGTCAAATTAGCTCCCTACATGTATCGAAGCGTTACACTACCTTCTGCAAATTTACACAGGTATCACCAATGCTTCTTAGATAGTCACCTCAACACATGTGGACAGGCAGAACTCACGTACCTCCTTTTCAACTCCACAAGCCCTCCCACCTGCACAGCAGGTCTAAGGCAGAGGGTCAGCAGCACTTATATGCTATACTTGGGAGCAGTATGTATTAGCTATTTTGAGAAATAAAATTTTCTGTTACTAAATGTCAGCACACACAATGACCAGCAAGGTTGCTGGGCAGATGGACACCTCTTACATTTATAGGGCTTCCTCTCCTAATAGCCCTCTTCATGGAAGGGGAGTTGAACTAGATGATCTTTAAAGGTCCCTTCCAAACCAAAACATGCTGTGATTTCCCTCTGGAAAGGCAATAAGGGGAAAGAAAATGCAGTTCTATAAAAGCCATGAAGAAAGTACCATAATGCCAAGCACTAGCACACAAACCAGAAGGTGAAACAGTCCCTATGTCCCTTTCCATGTTTTTCCCACCACTTTGCAGTGTTGTTCCCTGCCTCTCGAGTCCCTTTCATCTTGTGATACATTCATGATGGTCTTATTCTTAGTGACTGGGCTCAAAACCTTACCACTTTGTATGGTCTGAATTGATCCTGTAAAGAATTCTTTGAAAACCGCTATTAGGATGATATATGGCCTAATTTTGGTTGCTATAGCGTTTAGAGTCAGACTTACAACTGGGGAAACAATCTCCCACTCATTTGAAATGCAGAGAAAGGTTTCAGTACTGCAGGAGAATGGTCTCTGGCTGAAAAGTCATATTTTAAAGTTTACAACTCCTGCTTCTGGCTTGGCATTGCTATGGCAGCGAGGAGAGACAGCCTGGCAGGGTTTCACATATGCTGTGGAGCTCTGAATGTGGCCACTCTAGAATACTGTTTTAGCTGCTTTACAGAAGGAATCTATCAGCAGTTTATTACCATAAACACAAGCTACCATTTGAATTTTTCTATGGTTTTAAAAGCAGCACATTTTTATTAAGATAGAAACGACTATGAGGAATCAAGTGCATTCTAACATAGGCAGTGAGATATAATGCAAGGATGCTGTGTAGACCTTTATGGCTGGCAATAGACACCATTGTTATCAACCTTTTCTGTTGCCTTCCCTCCAGTTTCGTGTGCGTAACCTTGGTGGCAGCACCTCATCTCACACTCTGGCCTTGAGGCCATAATAAACAAATAAATCATGCTAAAGCCAAACTCCGAAGCAGACAAGGAAACCTCCTTTTCTCTCTTCATTCGACATATATCTGTTCTCATGACAGAAACACTCCTGTATATGTGCATCATACTCTGTATGAAAACCTATACTCATTTTACAAATAAAGACAGGATGGTTGAAATTAAAATCTCACCTGCAGTTCTGAATGCTTCTGTTGATATATTTCAGCAGGATTTTACAAGTGCTAAGCACCAGTTTCAGAAATGATTTATACTTCCAGCTAGCTTCACCAATATCCAAACATGTCATGAACCAGGTTTTCAATAATTAAGAAAGGGCTTTAAAACATGATTTTAAAGGCAGGAAAATGTCCTATTGTTAACAATATACCTTAGACAAATCCAACCAAGTGAATCAGAATAATGTAACCATTGCTTAGATGTGTCTAATTCTCTTACATGCATTCACAACTCTTCAGAGCGCAGTGAGAATGCACACACATTTAGTTCAGCTTCACCTCCTTTCAGGTACCTCTTTTGGCTGAGGAACAGAAACCGTTTTTAAGAATATACCTATTTATAATGAATACAAAAGTAACTAACATATGCTCAGTGCTGCTTCTGCAGACTTTTAACCATCCAGAAGCATGAAGTACCTGTGCCTTACACAATGCACATGGTTGATGAATTTTAGTTAAACTAATCTCTGATACTGTTGTCACTCCAAGAAATTTTAGAGGTGCCCATTCCCCTTACTGCACTGAAAAGTCACTTCCTGACTACAGAGCAGATGCTTGGATACAGCGTAGAGAACAGAAATGTCCTACCTAGTACAGTATCAGGGCTGCTAATTAACTTTTCATTTCCTACCATGGAGATTGTATCTTGCAACAAAACCTTAAATAGGTGAAGCTCTGAGTTCATACATACGACACAACCTGCTCCCCAAGAGAATTAGGCACTTGTTTAGTTGAGACTAGAATCTTTGGTCCAGCCAACTAGAGCATATATATGACTTCAAAATGTCACCTTTTGCAATTTTTATCATTGTTACCCTCTCTCCTCTCTTCTGAACATCAGCCAGCTCCCTGCTGCAAGTCAGCCATCACTTCCATAAGTGTTTCAGAGGCAGCTGGTGCAGCCACACGGTGCTCCCAGCTCCAGCAGTGCTGGCAATGCAGCATCCCAGGTGACAAACACTGCATTTAAAATTCCTAAACTCTGCTGCAAACCAGCGTTCACGCTAAGGACCCAAACACACACAATTCAGAATATGTTCTCTCTTATCCATCGGGAAGATGCACAAAGAAAAAAAAATCATTTTCTTGTCAAGTTAACACAAATTGGCTTGAGGTTTGGGGTGGCTGGTTATTTTAGAGGGGGGGGGTGGGGAAAGAGGGTGAATTTGTTTTTAAAAAAAAAAAGACAAAAGGTTATTTGGTGAGTTTCAGTGAGAAAAGCTCAATAGCAATCCACAACATATTATCCAGAAGAGTCTATACTGACAGACTGTATTGCTAAAAGCCTTAAAGAGCTTTATATTTACTTTTTTTGTTTCTTTGTTTTACTTCAGAAGTAATCTGTAATAGAATATTAAGCTGCAAAACATCTCCTGTAACTTTGTTGGTCACAGTTACTGATAAGATTTGATTCCTACTGTTCTTAAAAGGCGGGAGACAGGCTTTGCTAGGGTGTACATGACCTTTCCAAAGCCGTGGCCCGGTAGGAATTGTGTTGATTGCTCTAACCTGAAAATGAACAAGAGCTGTAGAGACAGCAGGAGGACAAGTTCTGATGCCTGTAGTTAAATAACAGCACCTCAGGAGAGTACATTTATGAAATATCTGAAAGGCCGAAAGGTCACTCTGAACAAATCTCCCCTTTCTCAGGAGCTAGAACCACCATTTCTCAGCTTCTCCTCTGGCTGGGGCAGTTTATACCACAGTGACCTGGACATGAAAGGGTCTAGTGCTTATGAAGAAAAGGTCTTTTTATAGATATAAGCTTTTCTCCATAATTTATTATACTTAAAGCAACACTAAACTTCCAGCAGAAATTAATAAAGCCCAGGGCCTTGAAATTCTTTAAACCAGCAGCAAATAAGGCCCATCCATTTTTTCACACTGCTTCTTGGACATCTCACACACTCCTTTCGAGGGCCAAGGGTCCCCAGACACCACCCACAGTAATAAAAGCTGTTGTCCCCTCAAATATCCCACAACTAGAGTTAGCAAATCTTCCAAAACCTACTACTATATTCTAGGAATCAAAGCATTCTTCCTGAAGGTTTAACCAAGGTGGCTCTGTACAATTACAAAGTGCTCTTCACACTACACAACACCGCCCTGAACTTTGACAGCCCTGAGCTCCTACATAACTCACTTTGTAGCACACTTTACTGCTAACTCCTGCAAACTCTTAGCAGCTCCAGGATGGATCCATGGGTGGTACATGCATCAAATAACACTTTGTTGAGCAAAACCTGACTTCCGGAAAAATGGAAGAGAGTAGAAGTCCCCAGCTGGGGTCTTCTATTATGCCCTGAGCCCACACAGCAGGTAGGCAAGCACAGACATAGAAAAGCTGTTGCATGTATAAGCCTTCTGAGATGCCATGCTGAACATCATAAGAGTCATACACACACGCAGGAGCCCTTGTCCTTGAGCAGAGTTTTTACTTACCTTCCGTGCATGCTGGCACATCAGCCTGCTCTCCACATGCCCCAAGGGCCATAGCGTGAGTCCTCCTGCCTTTGCCTCTCATGTTATGTTTTCTCCTGTTTTTCAGGCTGCTTCCCTGCTGCTTCAAGGTGCCTCCATACCTGTCCAAATGACAGATGGAAATCAAATCGATACCATGTCTCTGTTTACACACAATCTAATCTTTGGATACTTCAACTGACCTTAAGAAAAGGCACATTTAGCCAAAGTGAAGGGAGATGATATGGATATCAGTCTCAGGAAGCCTTGTGTGATGCTTCCTAAACTACACCAATCCTTCAGCATAACAGGCACATCCAAAAGCTAAACAATATTTTCTCTCTACCACAAGTTGTTTCATTGCCAGCTTAAAGAGCAGGTATCTCAAAAGTAAACCTTTTACTACAAGCAATAGGGGTTTGAAGTAACTCATAACAAATGTTTTAATTTTTAGAGTTTTTCATTTCCTTGAATCTGCCATCTCTTGATAACTTCCCTCCCTTGTTTAAAAGCTTTTCTAGTCCAGAACGGCATAAGAAACACAGCACTGTAAAGTGCATACAGTAAAGTCTAGCTGGACAATTTGGCAATAGTCCTACAATAACTGTTTTTCCAAACCCGACAGTACACTTTTCTGATGTTCCAATTAGTATATAAATATGAAGTAAAGCTTAAACTGTACAACTTCTATAAAACCCTAGAGCAGGCAATGCACTCCTTGGCACAATCACACATTTCAAAAATGGGATTTGTATTAGAGTATTTTATTTCCAGTCAGTCGAGGTCTGCATTCATAAATCATTTTTCACATATATTACTCAGGAACTGCTCTTTCTATCTCTAGTCGGCTAAATATTTTTGTCTTGTGCAAAGGATATAATGGCAACACAGCCAAGATGAATTCTTGCATTAGCCTCACAGTTGAGATGACAGTGACATACAGCAAGATATTAGAGCACTGTAGTATCAGAAATGCACAGTAAGTCTGAGTAAAGGATGTAGCCTGGAGTTTTATAGCCTCAGGCCCAGGAAAACAAAGATAAAAGGTACACTTCCTCTGTAACATATGGCCAAGTTTAGTCATTCAGAATAACACACCACATCAATGAAATTTAACCTATTGATTCATCATCTTCCTGGAGCCAGCCCTGCTGCCTTTGATGACAGCTTGGCCGGTTTCATGCAGTGGAATACAGATCAATAAGGAGGAGGTACAACGTGGTAGATGGGGCCTATGTGTCTAGCTAAGAAAAACAAAATATAACTTGGTGTTATTTTTTTTGACTGCTTCTAAATGGACATCAGTGTTATGTAATGTCATCCAGGCAATATAATAGAGAAGTTTGGCTACTGGAAGTGCTGTGCTTGCTTTGCTGCTGAAAGACTGCTGCGTTTTTCTAATGGGCAGCTGACTAGTGCTCCCAGCAAGTTACTGGGAGCAGACTGGTATCAGTTTTATGGCCAAAGTAGATATGTCTCAAGAAGAGTGCATAAGCAGTGTCTTATGAGAAAAGGAAGTTTTATTTTTCTGTGTTGATGGTAATTCCTCATTTCTCTTTACAGGTATTAATCCAGACTCTGTGAAATCAGGCAAATGTGAAAGAGAGAACAAGCTAAGTCATTCTTTCTTCATCCCAGTGGTGCTACATGTACATCATTTATGCCCACAGCCTTATCAACATTCAAAGCCACATCAGTTTAGCTAAAAATACTAAGATTTTTAAACAGCTAATGAATTCTGTATGTGGCCAGAACTACTTCAATTCAAATTTGCTTTATATTGGGTTCCCTCAGCTCAGCAAAAAAGGCAGCTTAATGTGCAATTAAGGCTCAATACACAAGTTTTACCTATTACATTAGCTGCCAGTATTATATAAAAAATGATAAACAAGAAGAACTAACACCATGGAGAGTCAGACTAAGGGGATGGAGAGGTGGAAAGCTGAGGCAAAATACAGACTGCATCCAAGTCTTGGAGCCACTGTCAGGAATGTGAATATACAAAAGAGCATATTTGTCATCATATTAATCAATTTGATAAAATGATACAGAAGGACTACTTCAAGACAGAGCTTTAGCAGAGTGGATATTGAAATACCTTCAGAAGGGACCTGTACTATTTTGTTCTTATTTGTAAATTTGTATCAAGTGTCATAACCATATATATAAATAACAAAGAAACGGTCTTGTGATGGTAAGTAATCCATACAAATTCTATCACAGTAATAAACTCACTCAGAATTTTATCCTCAGGGCTCCAGATAACCTCATCCAGTGAGGAATTCAATATCTCCATCAGTCAAGAACCAGAAAGAAGGGTGGTAACTGGGTTTGGAAGTAATGCTAATGAAACTCTACAGATGCAGCTTCTCAAATTGAATTAATTTGACAAGAATGGAATGCAAAGAATAATTTCAGCCTCATTTTTTTGACGTCTTTCAGAGTTAAAATACTTCCAAACTGATATGCTTGAAACCCTAGCAGATGCCCTGACTTTTTAATGTAATATCTTTGTGGGTAGAATCCAGGAAGACAAAAAATTATTGACACGTGGCAGTATTATTTAATCTAACTTGGTCTGCAGGCTCAAAACACTTAATCTAATTCCTATGGAATTAACCATACTTAGTAGTACTATCACTGAATTTTAATAACCTGAAATTAAAGCTGGGACAGTTGGAGGAGAAAGACATGAAAACTGAGCTGTTCATTTTTCTTTCAAAGACTTGCAAGCTATTCTGCTTTTAACAGTGTGAAGAGGCTCCAAGCATGGCAGTTACCACAGTTTGGTAGGTACACTACAAAATAGGATAAAGCAAAAATGAAGATGTTTCTTTCTTCCAAACAACTTCCAATTAAAACATGAAAAAATAAAAAACAAACAAACAAGGCATCAAGAGACAACACAGTTTTGTGGAAGCTTAGTGCAAAGTTTCTCACATTTTTGTCAGTAGAAATGTTTTGAGGCATTTTAATCATGATAGTGTGATAGGCTTGTGTGGAACAAGTAACACGGAAGATTTTCCAATAGGTGACTCACACTAACGTACAGGGGAGATGGAATGGAGGGAAAGGTTGCACCAAGGCAAGGATCTCTCTGAAGAGATTGGGACATCCTGGTGGAAGGATAGCCTGGGTGGGTATCTAGTGTTTGATGGAAGAGAGGAAAGAAAGCTAAGGAAGAGCAGAATCCAGAGCAGCACAAGGCTCAAAGAAACTGCCTAAAAAGTTGTCTTAGAAATGCACTTGGTATACACGTACACAGTAAGACTGCATTCATCAAGTCAGAAGCTTCTGTAAAGAAGCTTCAAAATGACAAGAACCTGGAAGTTCTGCTGGCCTAGTAAAGAAAGGCCAACCATGGAGATATTATTGAAGAAAAAAAAAAAATCACCAAGACAACAGCTGAAAAAGAGAAGCAAATTACAGGTGCTGTGTATATTACAGGTCTGAGCAAAAGGAAAACAGGGAGGATGAAGAAGTAGTGATAACAAAAAAAAATAGGAAGTGCTAGTGTTTATCAAGCACCAGCTTTGGAAACCTTAAACTGACCTTCCATCTTTTATTATAAGAAATTAACTAACTGAGAAACAGAAAAGGTATACATCTTTCTTCTTTTGTCCTCCTCTTCTTGCTGATCAAGTACAATACACAAATCCATTTTATTGATATTTGAATAGTACAGACCTTTCTGGTAGCTAATTTAACATTCTAGAGTTTGTGGGGTCTTTACCCTTTTATCTAGTCTTGTTCCTCTATTATTGCTCCTTGAAGAGTTTGGAGAGGAAAAAAAAAAAGTGTGTTCCCATTGCTGAAAGTTTTATTTGTCTGAAAGAGGTTAATTGACCCAAACCAGGAATGGAGTTTGGGCAGCAATCTTCAACACAGCTTTTATTTAGACACCTCAGGATGCCAAGCGAACATCTTATCAGCCCCTTTTCTTTATATAAGGTACAAAAAGCTGGACAAGTACAAACTATGAATGAAAATGAGGATGTTCTAAGATCCACATGAAATGGTATTTGTTTCTCTCCTTGCTTTACTTCCTCTTTCCTTCCTCTGATACGTTACAGAAGAGCTAAACTGAATTTCTCCATTATTCAAGCTAGTTTTTGATGGCAACACACACTAAGATACCTAACAAATTTTGGTTACTGCTGGTTTTATACAAAAACACTCAGAAGACACTCCCATTTTAAAAGTTTAGAATGCAATTATCTTTATATCTATTGATACGGATTAACTGAGATTAATAGGTTTCAGTAAATCAGGAACAAGAGGGATACAACTATACTGGTGTAGTGGGTCTGTCTGAGCTGATTTTCCCCATACAGCCTTCATGTTGCAGTACTGGGACCCAGAGGCTGTTGATAGTCATAACATGGGTATGTGTTATCAGTGCTCACACAGCACCAAAGGTACGGGGGAGNACTGTAATTTCCACTGCTAAGCCTCTAACCACATCTGGGAAAAAAAAAAATATCCAGGAAAAAAAATTATAGTTTTGCCAAACAACACTAACAGTAAAGTATCAGAACGTGGTTTATTGACTTTTTTTTTAGAAAACATGCAATTTCTTGCTTAAGAAAAATGAAGAAAACAATTGGCATAACTTTTCAGCAACAGTAAAAATTGTAACTATTTTCTATCAAATGCTTTATAACAACAGATTTGTCCAGCATTTGCCACACCGGGAAAGGTGCCCTAAGTCTGTTGGATCAGTTCTCAACAGGCACGTGGTACAGGGAGATACACCCATTGACTCTCACTGAAACCAGAAATTTTTGTTACGCCATACCAGACTTGGGAATTTAAGATATAACTTCCTTCACATGCTTTAATACATGACCCTGAAGGTCTTTCTCTGGAAGTTCTTTTTTATTTTTTTCTCTCTTTGTTTTCTTCCTTCCATTAAACTCATATGTGCTAAAAATGACACAACAACATTTGTGAACATGATGTCCTTTAAAAATTAAAACTTTCTATATAGAGAGCTGTGAGAATTGTTGGAGACTGAAAACACTACTTGCCCCATGCTTTGCAGTGAATAAGACATTTTTCCAAATGTAGTCTGTTCAGAGAGCAACAAAGATAGCATCTTTCCTAGAGGCAATGAAAGGTCTCTGAAGGCTGGGGAGTGAGAGCTGAGTCAGCAGAACCATGTTATCTTTACCAGCAGATTATTTCTCCAACATCAACAGAAAATAGTTCAGCAAAGGCAAGTCAGGCCTCAAAGTGTGATTTCGAAGCTGTGACCAGGTTTTCAAAAGTATGTTGCCATATGAAGATAACGTTTTGTTTGTGTCTTCACACAACTTAGAGAAATTGTGTAACTTTAGGCATTTATCTTCAGCACGAATGGCCTGCAGAAAGCACATCCCTTGCTTGTCTATACAGAAAACACAGGCTGAGAGGGTCTGAATCTCACCATCACCTAATGTTGTCAAACATAACCACAAAGTAAAGCATCATCCTATTTGTACTTCTTATTGATCAGTCTTCTACTGTGAATGGGATTATTTTCTTTCTTTTCCTTAGTACAAGGAGCTATTTTCTTTCTTTACCTTAGTACAAGGAGCTATTTAGAAGCTTTTCAAAATTTACCTGTCTATTATTCAGAGGCAGATTTGAATTTATCGAACAAGGTTTTTACAGGGTTTTTTTTCCCTGGATTTTTGTTTTTCCCTTCTATCTTGCTTTTTTGTTCTTTCCCTCCCCTCTCAAGGTGGATGTGAACCTCAGGCTGCCCGAGTAGCTTTTAAATGTTAAGAAAACACATCAGCTTGCCATGTCTGCCTCAGCAGAAAGTCAATATCCACTCCAGGAGCAATCAAGCACCCAAGCATGAAAGCTATAGCAAAAGCCTGTAAAAACATAGTAACAAAGCCTGAAACTGGTGTGAGTAAAGGTTTTCTTGTAAACTTGCAGTTGAAACCAACTTCATCTTTGGAATTAGAAAGGCTTTGATCAGCTTGAATGAAATTTTGTGATTATGAACCCAATGTGTGGCTAAGTGAAATTTTGAACCAGGCAATGCACAAATATCTTCTACCAATTGTAGTGAAAGTATAGTAATAAAGTACTTCTGTAACTTTTGCAATTCTAAATATTCAATGTGCTCAGAATTTTAGCTACACCATCTTACTATCTTTCCTGCTTCTGTAAATGCAAACAGTGAGAAAAATATTTGTTTTCTAGCAGCACAGCTTTGAAAATCTTTTCCTAAAAAACAAACTCATTTCACATGGGTCACTGAACATACACTGGATGACAAATGCTTTTTATCACTACCCATCTCAAGAAGTGTCTCAATGAAGAAACATCTAAGTGCAGAACAATACTATAAACAGTCTTTTTTTTTCCCCAGATAGACTAAAAAATAATGTAGCTAGCCCAGCAAAGACTTTAACCTTCAGCCTATGAAGGCAGAAATGCTTTCTTCCTTGTGAAAAATCTAGCAAAATAAAGAGACTGAAAACTCCACAGACTTCAAAAATAAATTGTATAATAATAAATAGTCTAGATAAGCACTACATAATTTCACTCTTAAATAAGTAATCTTGAGAAATGTTTCTAAATCTGGGAATCAGGTGGTCACTGTCAACGCCACATGCTGAGAAGCAGATAGGAAATTGCTTCTGTGCTTACCCACATATATACAATTCTTACCACTGAAAGATACAAGCACCTGTGTCCTCAGGTACATGCTGAGATACAAGGAATTGATTTAATTTCTATTTAAGAGTGTTTTGTTTCTTCAAAGGGAATGGTCAAAGTAATTCTAATATAATTTATCCAATAATCCAGCCTCCTTAGAACACTGTCCATTCTCAGTCATGAAGTGCTCCTGGCAAAACGGTGGGAAAAAATAAAAGGAACACACAGAACAAAAATCACTATGAAGAGCCACAATTTCTTGTAAGGTCTACACAAGGTTTTGTAGAAGACTAGCACCTAGCAAGGTAATAATTTTCCACACATCTAACCAAAGGGCCAAATCCTACAATGCCTTACAAGCATTCTCAGCATTCACTACAGCCAAAGCTCTGATGAAGTCAGTGCAACCAAGTCACACATAGAACAAAACATGTGCTTAAGAGCTTGTAGAATTAGGGACTTAAGAGATCAAATGGAAAGCTATTCAAATGCAAAAATAGTATGAGGTGAGTACCTGATAAGGGTAGGTAGGTCAGTGCATATGACTGGTTTTTGCATTCTTTAAAAAAAAAAAAAAAAGTCTTGTCATTACAATGCAAGATTCAATAAAAGAGATAAAAGGACTAATTTGAGGGGACAGGAATGGGAGATGAAAACAGGACTTCTACCCCGAATGCAAGCAGAGCTCCAAGTGTTCAGTTTTTCATCAAAAATTCAAAGAATAAATCAGCCTCAAATCATCTAAAAAAGAACCTCCCAACACCTAAAATTACACTTGCTTTCAAAGAGAAAGCTGTCTTATTTACAGCTCATACAAACAGATGTAAAGGTTAGGATCTACATTCTTAGAAGATACACCTTGAAAATCCACCTCTTGCTCATTTTTAGGTGCTGTCTTTCCTTTTTCATCATTTATTCTGTATCTGTTCTTTGTACAGGAAAATGACTTGCATGTTGTGGTTTGATTGCAGGCTTATCCAACCTATGTCATCATCTCTGCTCTACAGGTAAGCATGGGGAACCTATCACACAAGTTTTGAGTTCAGGTAGGCTATAAGGGAAGGCCAGGCAGAGCAAGGGACACGATTCACCAAGTCAGTTGTGTGGGTGATAAATGACGGAGCTATGCTGGTCAGCTGACTGCCACCTCTAATGGAAGTGTGTTACAGAGAGTGACTGATGAGCAAATATGATCATGGCAAGAAGCATAACTCTTTTAAGTAAGCATTTTAAAAAATCAAAGAATGAACTGAAAAATCCTCACTTGCCCATCTCTTTTATCCCCAGTATCACAAAATACCTTTGTACTTTAACATATTAATATAAACATTCTCTTGAAGACTTTTCAATCCCAAGATGATTGTAGAGAGCACTGAAAAATCACAACTAGTTGTGAGGAAAGATTCATTAATACAAGTCAGACAGTGAGTCAGCAGTGCTGGCAGCGTTGCTAACACAACGAGGTGGACTCAGTAGACAACATGTGCGGGCCAATGGCACTAGCAGCACATCGAGTCTGGAACATAAACATTCATTATCAAGAGAAACTTATACTGCTCACAACTTTCACTGCTTTAAATCTGCTGATTAGTTGCAACATTTGGCCAAAAGTACTGAAAAAAAAGTTTCTAAGTTAACGGGTAATGTGTAAACTACAGAGTAGAAACATTTTAGACAGAAAATTGATCTCAAGGAAACACCAATGTCTCATGCTTTCAGAATATGGTAATATTTTACACTTCGAAAAACATTAAAATGTTCATATTTGTGATGGATATTTATACCCTGAGTGCTTAGGTTATTCAGGAGCAGGCATATCAACAGACATGCCTGTTAAAATAATTTCAATAAATTACTAAAAGCAATAGCTATCATGGAAAAAACATTACAACAGTACAGCTATCATAGAAATACCTATCAGCATAAAATGAAGTCACATCAAAAAAACAACTTCTGCATCTTAAATCAGGGCTTACAAGCAATCACAGGCTCCAAATCATCTACAAATTGTAATTATTTGTCCCTGAATTACACAGACATCTTGCACACGAGCATGACCAATCTTGAACTCATGGACTTTTTTAAAGCCAAACTTCTGTCTCAACTGCAAAATTTAACCTCTCTTATTTATGGTTCTCCCAATTCCCAAAACAATTAGGTTGCAACTGGAAGAAGGAAGCATCGACAGAGGTTGATGTCTCTTTCCACGCAACAGCGCATCGGGTCCTCCCCCTTTCTGGCACATTGGTGTCAGCATGGCCCTGCAAGGTCATGTTGATTTGTAGCACCAGAGGATCGCAGAAGCCTCAGGCGACTGTCAGAAGCCTTAGCTTCCCACTAGAAGCTCACTGAATTAATTCCAAATTTACTACTATGGCAAACAACTGCCAAATAGTCTCCCTGCCCACGGCCCAGAAAGGCAGAGAGCAGTGAATTAAGTTTAGAAGAGGCAAAGTTTCTGTCTTGCTAGGTAAGATGTTCTCATCACACACACAGGTTTATTCACTTTCTAGTGACACAACTGGCATCCTTGTGGTGCGCAATCATTCTGGAGGACATGACACTTCCAGGAACAAGTTAATTATAAGCCTATACAGCAGGTGACAGGATACTGATGTTATAGATCAAGCTCTCTTTAAGATTTATATAGAAGAAAAGAAAGGGTATTTCTGAAGCTTTAGTCAGCAATTGTTGAACAGATGCAAAAGTCAAAGCCTGAGTTATATTTCTTAAAGACTGAGGGGCTACAGAAGGTACCAGTTACAGAACATAGCCCTGGAACCACAAATACCCGGTTGTTACTTCACATTTCCACTTAACCTCTGCCTTTGCTTACTCATCTGTAAAATGGAACAGCAATTTCTTAAAGTCTTACCTGTACGTGATGAGAATTTTGACATTTGAGAGATACTACGTAGTGAGTCATAGTTGCAATTGCAACTGAAAAAGAGTTTGCTCTGACAGGGGCTGAATGTGTCACCAGTGTCTAAGTAATGGACACCAAAATGACTTACTCTCCATTTTATTGCTGATGTAAGATGTGAGAAATGTGCTTTACAGCACAGCCAGGGAGCATGGCCTTACCTGGAGCTTTTGGAGAAAGTACCCCAGTGACTCAAGGATGACGTTTGGGATTCTGAGTTGAGGGTATAGAGGATTGAAGGCCCACAATACTTGCACTGAGAAAGAGATATTAACAGCAGATGAAGATGTGGAGCCACCTCAGAAAGTCAGCAGAGAAACACTGCTCCTCCTGGCACCACAATGTTGACTTATTTGTTCCCAATATTGGTTATTTTTTCCTTTACCTGCTCCATAGCATTCTCCCTTCTCTTGCTGTATATGATGCCATTACATCAAATTTCCTATTATTTTTAAATAATTGGCTGCCAAACTTAAAAAGTATTTTAATTCAATATTTTTGACTGGTTATGAATAACAAAATCAAAATAATTTAAGAATATAACTAATCTGGGAAGGTGGTTTGTATCTTCAGAAATGAACAAATAGAAAGCTTGCTAAAAGCAGTGTATAACTCTTTAAAAGTGTTCATAGTAGCATCAAAAAATGCAGAAAGAAAAACATGTAATTTGTGCTCCTTAAAATTGTCTATTTCTACCAAAAACTTACTCTGAATGTTCATACTTTTCTCATATTATACCCCTGTACTAACAAAATATCAATTTAGATCTATTTATACACAGCTCAAATCACTAGCATATTAAAAAAAGAAAGTGCTATTTAGCCTGGGCTTGGGTTGTTGGTTTTGGGTTTTTATTTTAGAAAAGATTATTTACATTTGGAAAGCTGAATTAGCAGACTTAGAGACTGAAAGAGAGTAGATTTTAATATGTGAAAAAAGTTAACTACAGGTTAAATTTGCAAATAAAGTAAATGGATCAAATGATAAATATTCACCATTTGCACAGGTGAATTTAAAGTTATGAGAGGGAATTGAGAAATAGTCCCAAATATCCAGGTAATCTCTATTGTCAACTCAATATTTTGACAGATATCTGAAATCTGCAGCTGTTCTCACTGAAGTAAAACTGTGAAAGAAGCAAGAGTTCAGGCTTGTGAAGGTGCCTCAAAATCTAAGTTTCGGGATTTTATACTCCTGTAGAGTATGACTGGTCAACGTTACCACTGCAGCAATGCCTTCACTGTGCCATCAGACCTCCCTCTGCCTCTCTCCTGCCTCTTCAAAGTGGTTTTTCTTCAGTTCCCCCTATTTGATCAGATTCACTACAGAGCAACATGCTGCACTGAGTAGGTAAAAACTCTGTACCCACAATGGGGCCAGAATAAGATCTGGAGGCTTTCAGCACAACAGAAGAGCATGGCGAGGAGGGCATCCACACAGTCCCAGGGTTTTTTGACAGTGGTGACTTACCTCAACAACACTAAGAAATAAGACACAGAACTTGGTAATTGCACATGATACTTAGTAAGCACATTGTAAAGAGCAGTGGGACAAAATAAGCTGGTGTAAACGTGCTTTAAAAGGGCATGAGCTTTTCTCAACAATTTTTGTAGCATGTACCAATCTCTAAAGAGGTCTGTAAACTAAGAAGGTAAAAAAAAAAAAAATTCCCACAATTTATTCCAATTAGGCAAGTAAATTCTTTAAATACAGCTGAACATGAGCACATCTCTCTCAGGCAAAATAATTTGATGGAGATCTTCAGGGATCTATGAACAAAAGAATTGGAATTTTTTGCAGGCACTAAGGCTGAAAATTGATAGCTTTGGACACTTTTGCCTCCAGAAAGAAGCACATTTAAATAGAATAAGAGAATAAAGGTCAAATCCAGCAAACGAAAGCATCTGTAATGACAAAATCAATCCAAACAAGGAGACCACAGAAAGACAATACATAAAAGAGAACAGTTCCAGTTCAAATGGCAACATATCAGAAAAGGTGCTGGCGTCCTAAACAAGCTAGATCTATCTTCAAAATTGTTGAACAAAAAGAGAGCCAAAAAGAGGAGAGGAGGCCACTACAATGGAGTGTGCAGGAACACAGTGGTCTTAGGATGGTAGCTACTAGTAGGAAGAAGTTGGATCTGTGTGAAGGGATGACACACTCTGTTTAACAACTCCAACAGAACCGTAGTGATAGGCAAGAAGCCAGGTATGATAAAGAAGATAGATGGAAAACTTCCAAGGTCTAGTGATCATGGTAATATTAGCTTTAAAATTTTCCTGAGGCTATTTCAGAAAAAGCAATTCAAATGTATTAGGGCTTTTTTAAAAAATCAGCACTTGAATACTAATGTCAGAAACTGACTGTAATCAATTACTTCCTACAACAGTTAGGAATGGAGTAACAAAAAAGCATTTAACTCATGGTTAGAGACTGACAACTTCAATCAGCTCACAAATATCACCTGAGTAATTTTACATGAGTTAAATCATGAAAACCTTAGTCACAATTCATGCTGAAATTTCTGTTATTTGAGTTTTGTAGCTGTCTCAGTACACACCTAAAGCATTATAGAGGCTGTGAAAATCAATGGTGAATAAAGGAGCACATAATAAATAAATAAATATTTGCCTTAAAGAAGCAAAATTCTTTCCAAGTATTTAGTCCTTGGATGGATGAAGCTAATGTCAGACAAAACAGGAATGTGTAGAGGAAAAGCAGAACTAAACACTAAGTTGCAGACCACTTACAGACAGCATTATCTCTTTCCTTGTAAGAGGTCTTGTGAAACAGAAGCCTGTTACCATCTTGATTCTCTGGGCCTGGTTCCCAACACCACCAACCTTTTTTATAGTAGTCTGGTAGATTTAAGCACCTCAGCAGAAATCAGCCTCATAACCTCTCTCCTCAGTGCAATTTACCAAACTACTCTCTCAAATTCAAGTTATAATACTTAATACCGCATCCATATATAGTATCTGTGAAAATAGATTAAAATAAACACAAAATAGTGGAAAGTCTTATTTCTATGGCAGCATTGATGATAATAGCAGCCTCACAAATAATTGTAACATCATTCTCCTCTGCAAGCCCACTCACCAGTTTTTGTTCTGCTATCAAGGACAAACAAATAAGATAAACCAGAAAGAATCCAGTTCCTAAGCAACGCTGTATTTCTGTACCCAACTCAGGCTCTAGTGGAGGTTTATCTTGCTCCAGGCTCTGAAATAGAATATAAAAGGTCTGTGGCACTGTCTGGGAAGCACAGTCTAGCTTCCAATGACACCTTCTTAAATCACACCCATCTTGGGCTGCTATTACTACTCTGTATGATGAAAATCATTGCTCTCACTTTTTGGGAGCCTTTGTGTTTCTCATCTATCTATCCAACAGAGCCATTGGGGCAGTGATCAGACCTTTCTGCTGTTGTACAATGCCAGACAAAAGGAAGCCCTGAATTCAGAGGGAGGGTCTCTGTTGTTACTGTAATACACAATGAAACAGCAACAAATAGCCTGGACACAAAACCAAACCATTTTCCTCTTGCTAGTAGGTACATTTGGTATCTGTTTCTTTGAACACTCAACCTGCAGCAAACAATTTCTTCTGTAGTCAGAGACAAGCTCAATTGCAGCATTGCCACAGACCAAGAGCATACATGGGGCTATGAGAAGAATTACCTCATGCGTAGCAAAAGCACCTAATACCTACTAATTTATTAACTCCTTGATGAGCTGATGCACATGATTCTGTAGCTGGACTTATGGAAACAAGAATATCTGCCATCTGTCTAGGAAAGTAGGACATACATGAGAACATCCAAATGATAGAAAAAAAAAAATTAAAAAAAACCCCAAAAATCACATTTTTCATAGTTGTCACTATAGTATTTCTTACACGAGACACAAAGCAGTGGCATGTACTACTAGAACATTACTCTTACAGGATGACGAACCACATAAAAAGTTGGGTTTTGCAAGCACACACACAAAACACATCTTCTAATTGCATAAAGCTCCATAAGCAATTTTGCAGAAGGATTTGGGGGTTTTTTTGTCATCATGCCGTTGTCTAGTGGTAATATTTGTCCATCTGTTATAGAGCATATTTCCATATCCAAAGGCACAGAACACTTTGCCATGTGCAGGATTCTTGCTTTGAAAATCAGCCCATTGATCATAATGAAATATGGCAAAATGCCAATAGTTTGTGTACTGAGACATCTCAAGGATTCACAGCTGAATAACTGTTTAAATAGTAAAAAAGCCCTCTTTCAAATCACATTTAGAGCTGAGTATCACCAGAGTAACAACTTTTTCAGCAATACAACGTCCTTTGTAAGTAATATGCAATGTAAATTTATGAAGACTGAAGTATAAAACCATAACTATACAAACAAGTACCATATATAAAAGTAGACCCTTTGACCTCAGAACAGTTATTTCACTCAGAGGAGTACTTTTCTTTATAAAGTTTTATTTGTTCTGGCCTCACTTCTAATGATGGTCTGCTATAATCACAAATGGATGTGAAGTTGGCTTGAACAATTTCTTTTGCTCCTAGAAAGTGGGATTTACTTCTAAGCATCACTGCACAGAGTCTATGTTGTTCTATGATTTTCACCACAAGGGTAGCAGAAAAGTCTCTCCAATCAAAATTTCTCTTATATCTTTCATGTTTTTATTGCAAAATCTCCCATTACTAAGTGGAAACTCTCACCTTAATATTAGTCTAACCATTTACCAATTACTGCAATTGAACAAACAACATTAGGAGCCTGGATTAGCTCTGGTGAAAGCTCACACAGTCCCCAACACCCAGACAGATGAATTTTCAATTCTCACCATAGTCTCAGGAGCACCATGCACTCCTGCCTTTCTAAACTGCATCAACAGAACTTAGCATTCAGCTAGAAATGATTAGCACCAAAGAAACACACATTTAACATTTACATAGAAGTTTTCAGCACAAAGCAGAGCACTTTCATTGTTCACCAGTAACGATTTCAACCTAGTCTAGGTGATCCAGGCTTTCAAGCAGTTAAAAGTAATTTAGATTACACGCTAATTTACATCTGGACCTCTCCTATGTGAAGCTTGTGTCAGATTGAATATGGTGCTCTTGTGATATGGGATTACAGTCAAAAGAATTAAGAAGGAAATACCTAATTAGTTTCAGCTGATTTTATTTAAAGACATATAGTTGTATGCAAACCAGCTTCCCAGCAGTAGAGGAGTGCAATAGTATTTCACTCACAAAGCTACTGAGTCTCTGTAACGTGTTCCAATTAATAGGGGCATTACCAGTGCTGCAGATCTGTATTTGCACATCCCAGCAGCACAGGCGGGCACCTGGTCCCATCTTTGGCACAGCCCAGGAGAGTAGGTCCCGCTGTCTGCGCAGAAAGCTGCGGCGAGTGTCAAATTTAGAATGGGCAAGAAATAACAACTGCAATGAAAGCTAAAGGCATTAAAAATTCAGCTTTCAAATTGCTCCATATTTCCCTCACAACAGCTCTGAAGCCCCCCTGAACAGTGCAGATCCTTGATACAGTCTCAGGTTGCTTTGCTGCCCCAAGGAACAACCTTCACGGCTGTCACCGGACTTCATGCACATTCAATGTGGATCCAAATAAACCGCTGCTATAAATAGCAGTGCTGCTTGTTCACATACTCACTCAAGCGACTTCTCTGTACATTAAAATGTCTTTATGCTGCTGCTGCAGAGGGTTATCTGAACCTCTTAGCTTCCTCATGGGAATTTGCTATAATAAGCTTCTCCCTCTTTTTTCATAGAAGACCTACATTTAATTCAGCGATGCTACTCGGGGACTGTGGGACATCAGGGGTGTGTTGGCAATGCTGGGAACTGACTCTTTAAGTGGATTAGCTTTGCTAGCAGGTGGTCTGGAGAAAGGGTTATGCATTATTGGAATTTGCCACCAAATAAAAAGGACTTATTTTAAGTATACTCAGCCTGGCTTCATTTCATCTGTCAATGAAGAAAATGGAAGGTTGGATGCTGAGTGCTTTTAAAACAGTATTCTGGGTCAAATGCCAAGGCCAGCAACCCAACCTAAATTCTCATCCAGCCTTCCCCTGATCTCCCCCTTTGCAAACCCTAATTGTACCACCTTCTTTCCTACAGAGGAAATTATGTGTACATAAAAATGATTACCTATGTCAAAAGTTACACATACTTTTTAATGCACATTAAAGATACTACAAAAATGTGCAAGGCTTGTAAAGAGTACAATACTGAAATAGCAAGCAAGATCTCTGCTGAAAATTGACACCAAGAGCTTGCTGCATCCTTAAACATGGTGCTACCAGTCCTCTTTTTATATAAAAATACCACTGCAGAAAGTCAGGTCCTCCCTATAACCTCAGAGGTTACAAAATATAACTGTTCAGAGATGTCTGGCTCATTATTTTAAAAGTCACAAAATCCAAACCACAGCATTAAAAGAGTTACTAGTTATATCCTGGCTTTGTACATGCCAAGACATTTGCTCTCATCAACAGTTCTTGTTTGTTCTGCTCTTAATTTACTAAGTTCTGAACTCACAGGTGGTTGTAATAAGTTTAGTTTACAGAGTAAGAATTTCAGGAGAAAAACTACAGTAATGAACAAGGTCTTTAACAAGTCACGCTTAAAGGAGATCAATAATATCTTATCTTTGTAAAGAATGCAGTTAGTGCCTCTTACCTGTCACATTCATGTGCTCACAAGGATTCACAGCAATCTTGGCTCATTTGGATAAATTGAAAACATAAAACTGATAATTTAAATTTTACTAAAGCAGATTCATTTTTTCTTTTACCAATTTAAAATATGCAAATTTTGCTAATAATTTCTTCTGTCAAGTACAATAAACAAGCAGTAGGCTGCACAAGCCAGTATACATTGAAGCTGAATTTAAGCTAATCCAGTAAAACTAGTGTAACTGGAATATAAATCCCTACAATGTTTGTACAACAGTAGATTATTTCAATAGAGTTTAAATTACTTAATAAGGGGCTAACAAAACACCAAACCAAATTTCTATTTATCAAAATATTAATTCAGCTTTTACCCTAGTAAAACTACATTGATTTAAAACATAATTTAAGGTTAAAAAACTCATACTATAGCAATTTTCTCATGCAAAAATGATACAAGAAACAAGACCACCAGATTAAAACTAAGCTCATAAATGGGCACATACAAGTCTGGAGCCATCCATTAACATTGCACAGGACAGACGTATCATGATGAAGAAATAACCATAGGGAAATTGCCTTAGAAATACCTAGAAGTAAATTATTTTCCAACCATAAAATAGTCATAAAATTTCTTTACAGTATATATCACACATCATATGTTACAGGGTTAAAAAAAACCTTAGTGAGGAAGGAAAACATCATGGGAATTTCCTGGAATACTGACTCTTCCTCCTATCTTCCAGCCTTAGAAATTTTCCGCTTTCATTAAGTTTAGTTACACAAGCAGTGATTTGGTACGCTGTGTATCAGTAGATATATGACTTTTTCAGTTCATTTTATAGGACACTAGAATGATAAATAATAGAGGTCAGTATTACACTGCCCTGTGGACAACAAGATGTTGGTGAGACACTGGAACAGGTTGCCCAGAGAGGTGGTGGAAGACCCCTCTATGATTTTGTCTTCATTTAAGAAAGGGTTAAAGGAGGAGCAGAGAATCTGACCTCTTGGGGAGAAACTAAATTCTCCTAATATAGAATCATAGAATCGTCAGGGTTGGAAGGGACCTTAAAGATTATCCAGTTCCAACCCCCCTGCCATGGGCAGNTATAATATATAGTCGAATGGTGGGGGGGTACCTGTAGGTAAGAATTACAAACAACCCAAAACACATGCCTTTATATGGAACCTGTCCATCATGCTCATTTCTTTAAAAATGGAATACCAATAAAAACAGCAATGATGGTCTCTAATACAACCTGTGATGGCAGGACCTGCTTAGGTGTTAAATATTAGCATGGGTTCAAATATTGGGCTGAATATCTTCTAGTTTCACAGGACCAGGCAGTTTCTCCCCCTGACTTTCAGTAAAGAAAAGGTTAATATTTGTAACACTGNGTATTTCTGCTCTCTTCCTTCAATTAAGATTTTTAATGTCACCAAAATATGTTTTACTTAAATTCAAATCAAGGATTTGTTACTGAGCTACATTTGGTATTTATAAACTTCAGACAGAACAGGCAGCAAGGCTCATGGTGTATTGTTGTTTTAAGCCTATTGTAATCTACAAAATATGATCAGTTATTGTGGAGGCTCTAAGTATTTAAAGCAAAATCCATTTTTCTTTGTCAAACACTTCATATGATATGAGATGTTAGACACAGACTGAGTCATTTTCTCATTAGCTCAGCCAAGCATATACGTCTTTCCCCATCCTCTCCTTGAATTTATGTTATGAAAAGATACATATTTTGAAGCAAATCATTTTCTCTGCATGTTAAAAACAAAAAGAAGCTGGATACTGAGAAGGAGAGAAAGGGAACAGCTGAAAGTAATCTGAATCCCAGAATACATTTAAAGGGAAAAACAATGTATAGTTCAATTGGACGATAAGTCATATTGAGCTTATCAAAAAAACAGTCCTTGGATGCCACAGTTTGCATGTGGCTTGAAGATAAAGAAACAATGCTTCTTTCTTCTGCTCTCTAATCCTTCAAATGGGCAGCTTTAAAATATCCCTTAAATTAAGTATGGATTTATGATCAGAAATCAGGCACATTTATTTTTTAAAGTTAATTATATTCACAGTATTTAAGAAACTAGTATATTGCAGTGCTTTCTGAAAATAAGTAGGTATCATTCTAGTACTAGTTCCTGCTCACTGTGCTCAGTCAAGATCATCACATTCAACACAGCTTTGCAAAACTTTATCCATCTGGTTTTGTTGCATCTTTTTTATTTAAGATGACATGGAATACAGTTTTAACTTTAAAAGATGCAAGAAATTGAGAGGATTGAAGGATTAAATAAGGAATTAAATTTGTAACACTCGAAGACAGAGAAACCAGGTCTGTCTCAAAAGCCAAAAAGTCTGAAATTCCAACTAACAGATTACCAGCCACTCCAACACCTGAGTAACTCTTAAATACTTGATCTATCCCACTGAAGCCACAAGACAGGTGCTTGCTTGATCAGGAATATACATTTTTAGACAAATTGGCTTATGTGAACAGACCTTGCTCCTTTGACCACAGAAAGCTTGGGATAAGACTGTGAAGTAAGAATTTTTTCATCCATTCAATGGCCAGGTTTTCACTCAAAAACATAGCAGAGGTGTCTCAGCTTTGGACATTTGCACCCTCAGTAACAGGAGTCCTGCACAGGCACAACTCTGCCTGGAGAAACCCAAGTGCGAATCCAATCCTTCCCCTCCAAACTGAAACAAGACAACTGGGCTGTGTCTTGACCAAGCTCAAGTTAAACCCATGCAACAAAACCTTCTGCAGCGATGGGGGGTGTTTCATTTCTGAAATACATAATACTTTCTTGCACCATATTTAGTCTTTGTTGTTCCAGAAGATATATCCCATACAAAAACAATGCAATATTCAAATCAGATGTACTTCAAATTGTGGTTTAGGGGAACAATAGCTCATTATTTTTGAACATGTCAGAAGCAATACAGAGATTTCAAAGCACAAAGTGTAAGAGCAACAAATATGAATGCCTGCTCAAGCTGCTTTGTAATATTTTAACTGGAGATCTGTCAAATTCTTTGTTTGAAGATCACAAGTAGAATGGCTATTTTTTGTATCCAATGTACTTATTATCAGGAATAAAAAAACAAATTGCCAAGTGAATGACACTATTGTTATGCAGGTGATATTTAAACAATTAAGAAACTTAGAAGCAAATAGAAGGTAAATTCCACATTGTTTCAAAAGACCTTTATAAAGCTCCATTTTTCAATTATCTCCACACAATGTGCTGTGCTCTCAGTGGTTGGATCTCCAGTGCCAAGCTGCAATGCATCTTCCACAGAATTCTGGAAATAGGACTTTCTAGGCTACTATTTTTTTTATTTTTTATTTTTTAAGTAACAAAAGCCATAAGGGCAATCTTCATTCATAAACACAGCTTTCCAGCTGTTTATCACTGAAGTCAAGCAAACATTAGCCGTGCCCAGCAGAGCACTTCCCCTTAGCTTAGTTTTGTAATTTCCATTGCATACTGGAAATGGGGCTCTGCAAGAAGAGCATTTCTAAAAGGATTATTGGTGTGGAAGGATAATCTGGTTCATGACAATGAGGAGCATCCTGTGGATTTCACCCACATCATTCCACAAAATTAAAAAAATCGTTTTCTATTTCATCTACTTCTTCAAGTTTCTGACAGCACATTCTCTCTCACTTTTGCATGACACTGCCAATACACATAGCTTACTATCCCATGCAGTTCCTCAGGTATCCCATATTTCCTTCTCTATACTACAGTTAGCCCAGTACCTTATCTTACTAAATCATACTTTTTTTATACCTACTGCCTCCAGATGTCTTATGTCCTGTCCTGGAGTGCTACTGGTTTCCTTCCTTGTCTTTACTCCTGTCTCCAGTTGGTAACAAAGTATAATCTTCTCACAAAACAGACTTTTTCACTAGGATAAACTCCTCCTTGTTCCAACAAGACAGAAGATTAACTCATCAAGAACTTGACAATGATAACCCCCCAGAATTATGAACAACTCTAAAGCCCCTTAAAACCAAACAAAAGACTCAGTACATTTTTCATTAAATAGTTTCTATGGCAAGTTTAAAATGTATCTTTTACTTTTTCGTGCAGATGTTTGCTATTTGGGCCAACAAATATAGAGGTCTCACTTTTCACCTGTGCATATTTTTCCCTCTTGGACTGAGCTAAAAACAACTGGAGGGGAGAAAAAGTGAACAACAATTTGCAGAAAGATGGTCAAGAAATGGTAATGGAAATCATCTTGTTCTCTGTCTTTGGATCATTTGTCATATTGATACACAATTTACTAAGTAAAAATATAAAATTGCTTATAAGTTTTGCTCGCTAAAACAGTGCTGCCACCTTCCTCACAGCCCCCCCTCCATCTCTGCAGTCCACAGGCACAATAGCATATGTGTTCAGAAGAAATCTTTCAAAGAGCAGCTATCGAGAGCATGTGCAAAAATTCACTCCAGAGATATGAAAAGCAAACAAGCTCTCTTGAGCAGCAGCTATTCTAGGAGCACAGCCTCACTGAGTGACTGACAACAGCCGTAAGTCATCTTTAACTTATCCACCAGGATTTATACTTTTCCTATGGCTAACTTTTTGAAAGAGGGTATAAGCTGATCATATTTTGTCTTTATCTACTCCCATCTCAACCTTCTGTCTTTTAAAACTGAACTTGCACATCTCTAACATGCATCAACTCTTTCATCAGCCACAGACTGCTTAGATATATGCAGCATTACATGTCCAACCTGGTCTTTTTATGCAAAAATCCCGAATATTGATGCATTACAGTCAGAGGTTATTCTGGTTTGCATCTCGCTGCCTTCGGGCATCCCACAGTCTGCGTCCCACACCTTAACAGTTTGCCAACTGGATGTGAATTGGAGACATAATCACAACCATGTTCCTGTCAGAAGTACTGTGTGCTGGAAGTGCACTGGTGAATACTACTCTGACTGCAGTGACCTGATCTGCCTGCACATTCCCTGGGAGACTTTCCCCTTCTCCAGTACGTGCACCATTATCTCTTGCCTGGAGCACTACTGCTAAGCTCTTGCATTTTCTGATGCTTCTTTGCTTTATGTCATGAAAACACTAGTTTAACAAGCAATATTAATCAGACTTGTGTTTCCAGACAGGTAAACTTCTAGCAGTGTAAAAATGTAACAAATCATTTCTAACAAATATGGTAAGCTATTATGTAAGGTGCTTGCAGCAAAGAAATTAAATTGACAGATACTAAAATCAGTATTGATAGCAACAGCTTGAAAGAGAAAAAATGATAAAGAACAAGAAAAACAAATCACCAGGAGATTTAGTTTCAAATGTTCTAAAATCCTTAGATGATGGATATGACTAAGAACAACTGTCAGGGAAGTGAGTGTTTGGGGAAAAGCATTTAAGTGGCAAAATAAACAGAGCTTCAGACAAATTTAAACCTCTCTGGAGAAACAAAGTAACGAGACTGCACATCACCAACTACATCCCCAGGTAAAGCAATAATATCAATCACTATAGATGTTATCATATAATTATAATGCTGTTTAGTAAATTGCCACAACAAACAAATCCTTCTAACATTTCTCTATTTTATTAAATAGAAGAATCTTAAGAAGGACAGTATCCTGTTAAGAAGTCATTAAAATGTTGAAGTATAATCACATTATGAGAAATTAAATAGAACTTTTCCCTTCTTACCCTACCCCTGTATCTATATTGCAATATTGAAGTGGGAACAGGAACAAGGTTCCTTACAGCAAAGAGAACTTTTCTTTCAGAATTAAAGCAAACCCAGTGTAAGCTTATGTTGGTTACCCTAAAAATGGTCATTGAACAGCTGTTTGTTTAGTCCACCTTAAAAGGTATCAGCATAGGGACGAGGGGCTGTCCTGACAGTATGTCTGAACAGCTCACCAATGCTGGAGGGAGAAGTCCTACTGCTTCTCTTCCTGTCCCAGCACAGGCCTCCTTTTCCTCCTGCCCCACAGCTCCAGCTCTGGCACTGGTCAGACCCCATGCAGTGCTGATTCAATTCATGGCACCAGAAGAATCTGGCAAAAAAAAAAATAATTAAAAAAAAAAGTCAACATTTTCTGCCATGTTAGCCAGCTGAATCCACCCATCAAAGGGTCCTGCTGTCAGATTCAGCGTGAGGGAGAAGGCTGGACTGTAGGAGGATGGTAGATGAACCATGTTTAATGTGTAATGTTGACCTTAAGACAGGGAAAACATCCACATACATTTGTGGTTTGGTGTTCCACAGAGGACATGAGCCAAAGGAAAATCAAGCTGTGGCTATACAAATCTAAGTGTCAAAGTCCACCGTTCCCCCATCCTGAGAAGAATGGATTTTATACCTCTTTACAAGAATATTGTGACAGAGGATTGTCTCTTCAATGTGACTGCACATTTATTTTATGCACTTGAATTGCTTTTCCAACAAGATGGCTTCTAAGCCAGAACTGTAATTGCAAATTTAAACTTCAGAGACAAAAGGGAGAAACTTCTGTGTATAAACACTGAAGTTTCCTCTAAAACAATGTGACTCCTTAGCAGCTGAGCCAAGGTGAATTTAGGGGAGAATATTTGCTTCTGCTTATCTCCTGATCCAATAATTCTCATCCTGGTTTTGGGGCGAAACAACTCTTTTATCCTTCCTCCACCAAAACCCTTCCTTCCTGGGTTAAAGCCCTTCTGCACTTCTATCTAATCACAGCTGTTGGACTTAAGAGTACCTGCCCCTTTAAAAACAGCCAAGTAAGTGTCCAGAACTTTGCAGGATGTTGATGATTTATTAAATACTAATTAAAAATTTGTTGACATTTCTGTTTAAGAGGAATTATAACAACAGCTGCAGCTTTGACAGGTTTTATCATACAGATATGCAAACTCGCTGTTGGATTTAGTAATAGGCTTAGTCCTGCCTTTGTCCATTTATATCTTCCATCACAATGAAGAGCCATCCGTTTCCTCCTGTTCTCCTGGGTTTTAACCTCAGCATCTTGAAAGACAGATACCTTCAGACATCTGGGTATTTATGATACTTCTACTTCAAATATACAATATCTCAAGTTTTCTTGAGGAAACATCTCAGGTGCTAAGCCCTTTCCTGCTGCCTTGGCCTTTTGTTTATTGAACGTGTCTTTTCCTGCTGTCCCCGTGACTCCTTCTAACTGGGTCAGGTCAAGTTCCTTCTTGTCACCAATGATTTTTGAACTCTCTTATTATTAATACCATAAATCAATCTGTCCAGTAGTTCACCCTCTAGAATATTTCTAGATGACAGCCTGGAAATGCCTAAACTATTCTAGGAGCTTGTTGAGGTGGTCCTCAACCCCACCTGTAGACAGGCTCTGGCACCTCCCCTCACTCTCTCATGGGTGATGGGGGTTCGGCCCTGCACATTAGGCTGCAGAAAAATTTGAAGATTGTGAAGGAGGTGGAACGGAGCAGCATAATTTTCTGACAGCTCAGCTCACTGCAACGGCTTACCACAAGACAGAGGTGACCCAAGAGAGAAGGCAGGAAACCAAGTGAGATCTCTCAGCTTTGCTGTGGAGGATGTTCCACCTCATCTCTCAGCCTGCAAAAGTCCCCACTCTCCTCTGGGCAAGCATTGTCCAGGATGCACAGGGATCTCTCAAGATCTTTTCGAGTGATCTCAACTTTCACTCTCATTTCCAGAGTTCTTGAGAACTTATTTGGAACAGGTTGTATTGTCACAGACACTCAGGAAAACTGTATCTTTTTGCTCCGTACAGTAGCATTGCTTCTAACATTCCATTTTCTGCACTATGTAGTCATCAATTTTCTTACATATTGAGACAATGTCCTTTGGACCCTGCCTGTGTAACAGCCACTTAGTTCAGAAATCTGCAGACACAACCAGCTACAGCAAATGAGGTGTCCTAGGTGCTCCAGCCCATCACCCTGTGGTTAATCCAATTCAAACCACTGGGTTCACTTTACCACAGGTCCTATACTTCAAACGCTTCCACATATAGCTGTAGCTGCCCTGCGAATATTCCTTAAATAAGACTATTCATTACAAATGAGCACTATGTAGAACAACAACAGAGCAGGAAAGCCAGGAAACCCAAGCTCACTCCAGGTACCACATGCAGTTTCTGTCCACTAACCTCACTGCTCCTTGACTTCATAATCAGTCCTCAATCCTCAGCACTAAAGGGACAAGTGCATTGTAAATATTTATTCATCCAGCCTGATTAAATGCCCATATGCCATCTCCCTTGCTCATTCGCAGAGTAGCAGGGTTTGCTGGTTAAGTATATTTTCATTCTCTGAAGATAATGATTATGGTTGCTGGGAGTGATGATAACCTCCCAGGACATTATTGTTATTCAAAACCTGCTATGGCAAAGACATTTATTTAATTATCCAAGGGACATTTAGGAAAATGCTTTTGTTATATGCATAAACCCTAATCAAATAGCAGCTACACTGTGGGTATCCTTATATCCATTAAGTATGATTACCGAGGTGATTGCAACATTCTCCCATAATTTTTTTTCCAAATTATAGGTAAGAGAACAAAACCCAGAATTTTCTTTACATTCCTTTCTTTTCCCTCCCATCATTTAGACAGATGTCATTTTCATCATCCTGTAAATCTCAGGTCTCCACCCTGTCTAATTATTATTGTCAAAAGACCCATTTTAGATCCTACATCTAAATATTTCAGCTGTATGCCCAGGAAAAAAAAAAAAGAAAATAAAATTGCAAAACACTTTGGATTCATAGAAGGGGAAAGTCTTCAACTGAACAGCAATTATTGCACATGTTGTAGAGCATTAAGCAAGAAGAAAACGTATTAGACACCTGTGAGAACATTTATCAACTATTTAGAAATAAAACAATATCATTTCATCTCAAACATTATGAAAATAGTGAAGTAGGCCAAATAACTTCAAGGAGCTTATTCTCCTCCCCAAGTATGAGGCAGCAGAAGAATCAGACCATAAAATAATCATTCTAGGTGTACAAAAAAAAAAAATGTCTAAAGAACTGACTGTATATTTAAAATAATACTTTATTATAGCCATAAGGTGTGTCAAGGGGGATTAGTTCAGATATACATTTAAAACATTTATTTTAGAAATATATCTCATTTCTGTGGGACAGTGAAAAAAAGCACACACCCCAGCCTTCTCTACTTGATACAATGCAATTTATGAATGGAGGATTCTCAGCAGTAAAGGCTTTTAACAGGATCAGGTTTTTACCTGCAAAAATGAGCAATTCCTTTTTCTATCACCACTCCTATATTGCACAAGAGTTGTGTTAAGTACTTACTTCATGAGTCAATGTTTTGGCTTACCCTTGGACATATATTGAAGAAAGAGCACCCTAAAATGTCACCACTGGAACAGCATGACCCACTTGAAAATTTAAGACGTTCAAGTATTCTACTCACTATTCTTTATTTTTAAATGGGGTTTGTCTTTGTCAATAGTATTTAGAAGTAACTTCCTGTATGTCAAGTACATCTGCTTGGACTGTATCTGACCCTATTTAGTCCCAGCTCTTTTTCTACTGCTTAGTTTGGCCTCAATTTTATTTATCTTTATATATATATACACACATATACGAACACACAAATTACATACATATCAAACATAGGTTATTGTTCCTGATTTTAATTATTTAGCTGAAATTCTTAAAGAGGCTTTAAAGGAATTAAACAGAAACACTGAAGGAATCCCGATCCTGCAGGCACAGAATATTGCATTTGACTGTTCAGTATATTCAACAAGGCTTGAGTGACTCAGGCAAGGATATGGCTGCTGAAGAAACATTTATATTAAATATTTATTAATCTTCAGTGTTTCAGTGCATACAGAGTTAGCATAACTTTTTGAATAAGTTATTCAGATCTTCGCATTTCAACCCAAGCACAACACAGCTCAAAAGAGATGACAAACCTGTGATGCATAACACGCCCACTAAATCCCTTCCCCTCATTGCAGCTCTTGATATTTTAATCAGGTTTCTACCCAGGGAGGCACTCCTTAGCACCAGGCAATGTAAATCAGTGTAGTCCAGTTATAAATACTGTAGAAACTCAGTGATAATCGCAGCCTCCTCCTGGGACAGAAGCACAACAGACTGAATGTACCACTGGAAGAGGGAGGTCACAGTATCAGAGGTGCTCTAACAGAAATACCTCCTAGTGAGCCAGGCTGGCTCAGGATCCAGGCTGGCTCAGGATCCTGCCTCGCACTGACCTGCTCCAGCTGTTTCAGAGGGGCAGGGCAGGGCGGCCAGCTACAGGCAGTTGTGCTTTCCCACCTGTAGGAAAGTCATTCCTCACGAACCACAGTGCACTGTTGTCTAATGTTCTGAGTCTGTGGCATTCTCATCATTTGCCTAACTCATGTTTCCCATGCTTGATATTGTAGCTCTAAAGACTCTTAGCACATGTATAAAAGGCCAGCCTAAAATCCTGCCAAGCTTATGGCTTAGACACAGTTGTATAGCTATGCACTCCAGAAGCTAATTGCATATTATGATGCTTAAAATGAAAAGAGGGAACCATAAAATGTCAATGCCTGAGAAAAAAAATTATCTATAATGCAAACTAGACAAGAAGATTTTTGAGCATTTCCTTCTGCAGAGTTATCTCCACTGGAGCAACCTCTCCAGCCCAGGGCACAGGGGAGATCAAAGCACACCCTACTTGCTCCCATGGCTCTGAGGGTCCTCACTGCTCACAGCTTCCCATCCCCGAGCAGCCCTGTGCGACTCACCACTGCTGCGAGAGAAGTAATTGCATTGTGCCCTGCGCTGCTGAATAAGGCACCTTGATCTAGCTCCTGCAGAAATCAATCACGGATTCAATTTAGGTAGACACAGTCCCTAGGCAGAGCTAGGATTTGGTTCATAATACAAACTACTCCCCCACAAAGGGATAAGAACATCCTACTTGAAATAAATAGTAGACGACACATTACAGGGAAAAACTGCTGTCCTGGCTTCCTGAGATCCAAGATACTTGGGAACTACAGAATCCAGGCTGGGATTTCTGGTGTGCCTGAGGAACCTCATGCTTTAGGCACTTAACTCCCCTCAGCTCCTGTTCTGTGCCTCAAGCTACATAATGCAACAGGAAACACAACCATCCAAACCAACCTCCAGCCAATCTCCATTTGCAAAGCAGAAAACTTGGATAGTGGGAGGAAGAGGAAATTAAAAAAAAATCCTAAAGGATTATAAATTATAGAAAGAACATTCTTTGCTATGTAATTAATGGAAATTTACTATTTTTAAGCTTCCTAAGGGAAATTTTCCATGTCAAATCAATTTGTAGGTAGGACCCAAGAGGCAGAAAATCTCAACTGCCTCAATATGCTTCTTCATTAAACTGTTGCTGGGGGTTTAATTTTCAGTCACGTTCTTTGGTGACTTTGATCCTTGATGACAGTGTTAACTCTATTTGGTCCTCAGTACTGCATTGATTTTAAACAGCCTTTTGAGATACTCTCACTAATTATTTCAGTGGATGTTTAATTAAATCTTGTCACGCAGGAATAAGCTGCTTCTTGGAATAGCTGCTAAACATTATACAGCATGTAATTGGAGAAAAAGGAGGATGGATAATTATAGCTGGACAGACAAGCACATGAAGAAAAAGCAGAAAGCTATTTCTAAATATGGATTTAAGTGCAAGTGCCTGTAAACCTTCTCAGCTTCTTTTACACACAGAAACAGCCAACTTCTTGCATTTGTTCTGTTTTCCATCTAGATATTTCGATATCACACGTTTCCATTCTCAAATCTCATCCTAATTTCTGTAATATAGGCAGCTTGAAAATTTAGAAGTTTCTTGGGATTCCTGTTAGATTGGAAAGGAATTATTAACATTTTGTCAATAGTACCTTATGAGTGGCTATCTTCCTTCAGATAACTACTCTGCATATGTTTGTTTATACAAAGCAGCAAGGGAAAAATAGCAAGTGTTTCTTTTTGACAAAGTTCTTGTGCCCACAAGACCTCCCTGTTGATCTGTAACTGCTTTTTATTTTCCAAATGTAGTCTCATAGATAAATTCAATCTCTGCTATAATCTAATATTCTTTATTCCTCAACCAGACATACATACTCAGAAATGAGACCTGTTTTATTTTCATTAAAGATTTCACTCTTTCCACTTTCTTTCTAATTCTTAGATTCCCTAGAGCAAATGAGTAAGTCTTTTACCACAAGTAATTCACCCAGCTCTAATGTTGAACATCACATGGATATATTTCATACAGAGTCAGTAGCTAGTTAGTATGTTCCGCTTGGAAAACTGAGCTAAAACGGAAATAAAGATGTACCCCTTAGGTTAAGCATGTACATTTTCATATTACTGGTATAAATATGGCATTTATACATAAATACCACACTTTTAAGATGACATCAATATTTCCTTTTGGGAAAAAAAAAGAAAGATAATCTGACTTTAAATGAACTTTAAGAGTAGAAGAAGCTGTTTGGAAGGGTACATCAACCATAACAAGACAGCAGAAAGTAAAATTAAAGCTTAATAACAGGTGAAATAAAATAGCAAAATATATTCACTTATTAATCTGAATTTTAATACATGAACTGCATGAGACATTGAGGGATAAAATTTAAAATTCCTTAGAGACTGAATTAAAGTGTTTTGTGTGTCAAGCCAAAATGGTCAGACTGGACTCAACAGAAGGAAAGCAAAGCCAGCTGTTTTGAGGTGGAGACTAACAGCAGTCTCAGTGGCAGAGACCAGGAAAGGCCTTGGTCTGCATTCTAACAAAGGTGGTAAGGGAAACGAAGGGTCTGAACAAGGCGCTACTTCCTGAGCTCATTAACAGAGCTACAATATGGCCAGAACATTCAAGGAAGAGAATTTGTTTTCCAGCCCTTGAACAAATGACCACATCCATCTGGAGAGATTGCTCTTCATCCAAATGGGCTGGAAAGTCTCTGAGAACATACACTCCTGCTTGGAAACTAAAAATAAAACCTCTGTCACTGGCATTTCTTTGACAGATTTGCTATTCTCAGGTCTAGCAGAAGTATCCCAGGGCAGAAATTTGTCTTGTTTAAAAAGGAGAAAGAAGTATCTCCTCATGTTACTTTCGAAGCATTCTAATAAATGTGATAGGACTTGCATCCCCTATACAGCATTTTCAGCTATGTGGGGGCTCTTTAAACCCCCCTGCAGGGAAGGTTTAATTATCAAGTTCCATGGAACTATATCATTCTCCTCCCAGTTAAGCTGCACAATATTTTTTCAATCTGTATATTCACTTTAATTTACTCCTGTTTAGTTATTATTTTGTGTTCTTACTATAGGCCTCTCTTACTTCCTCCAGAAGTCTCAGCTCTGGAGCAGTATCCATGCTTTTCTGTCACATTCATGATAGAGATTCCAGCAGGGTGTCTACCACAGCTACACACAGTAACAAACCCTTCAAGCCAGTTGACCTTGTGTTGAATCGCTCCCACTGGATTTTCATAGCAGAATAACCAATTTCAGTTGATTTATTTCAAAGTAAAGAGTCAGACTACACATCTCTCACATTATGGGCTTGCTTTTCCTACAGACTGTTTTCAAGTACTTCAAGACAGTGAGTGGCTGATCCTGCAGGCCCCAGTTCCCAGCCCAGTTCCAACACCTACACCAAGACAAGTCCCACTGGTTGCCACTGCAATATAACATGGATGCTTTAGTGGAGTTATTATTGGAGTTATAGATGTTGAAGGATGACAGGTGGATCATCTGCCCTGTCATCACTGGGGATCAACAGACACTGAATTTACTGATTAGGTGAGCACAACAACTGCATAGTTTCAGGCAGGATCTATCTCATCACTTTTATTCTGTGTGGTTTTGGAGCTTCTCACAGATTCATCTCTTCAGGCTGAGACTGAAACATCCTCCAAACACGTGCTGTGGTTGTACTCACAAGAGTTTGAGTTGTTTTTTCCCCCCTAGTTCCACCTGCCTTGCAAATAATATCCTGACTGATACCAACAGACCAGTGTGTCTGTTTAACTAAGGAATAAACAAATTGGCAGATACTGTAAAACACCCCTCCAAGATTGAAATCTGTCATATTGACAATGTGTCTTCAAGCAAGTCATTTTAACACGTCTCTGTCCAATGCCCATTTTAAAGAAAGTGCCATCACTATCTTTATTTTATTTATACTCCCAATTCTTGAGGCTAGGAATCCCTTACTACGTGTTCCTGGGAAAACACATCCACGCTTTCAGTTGTGGGTACCAGAATACAAAGATATAGGTACCTACATAGGGGAAATAGTTAAAATACCTGCAGAGAGGGATAGAATAGAAAGAGAAAATTGGTTTTTTCTCTCAGTGATGTTCAAACAGAATAACTTTGGGTGTTATCTTGTAAATAAAAAAAAAAGGACAATATTTGCCGACAGTGTGATCTTCAAATTGCATCTCTCTCATTGTAAAAAGCTTCACAAAGTTGTAGGTTACAACATGCTTCAAAGTTTCACATGGGCTTATATCTGGAATACTGTCATAAATATTTAATAGCTGCAAGTTCTCAAATACAAGTCCAAACCCTATGGTCCATCTACCATAACACATGCACAACACACCCCCAAAAAAAAAAAAAAAAAGAAATAATTACTGCACTCATGCATATGATTAATTTCTGTGAAGCTTTACAAAAAGCAGCTCATATGGTAATTTAAGATCATCACTTTGAATCAATACAATTTTGTAAATTTGTTTTCTGCAATTCCAGTACATAAAGCCCATCTCAATGACAAGCTAGCCGTTACCAGTTTACGTTTTCAGCATCTGTCCACAGCTACAGACTATATGTGATATGCAGATAAATTTCTATATAAAATGTAGCACATAAGACATACAATCTCTATTTTCCAAATATTTCCACTACAGAAATAATCTTTGCTACTCCAAACTGCCTCTCTACTCATCCTCTGTAAGCAATTTATTTATGAAAGACTAACACAAAATCAAAGAAGGTTTATTTTAAAAATGAAGACAAAAAATCCAAACAAAAACAAACCACCCTGCAACCTTAGAAAATCTTGAGAAATCTGGAAGTTTCCCTGAAAAGATTCTACATTACCACAGCCTGTCAATGATCTGGTCTAGTTTCCAGCTTATACACTTGGAATGATTTTTCACAACTAAATTGAAAAGAAACTTGTCACAATGAAATGTTTTAATGAAAGCTTGGTATTTCAGAAGCAGTAGCCCCATACAGCAAATAAGTTCATCCCCACCTGCTGCCTCCCGCTATTTCATCCATATCTAAATGGGGGATGATGGCAAAGCAATAACAAAGGGTAAGACTCCTTTTCAGCACTTTAAATATTCTTGTGCTGCTATTCCTAATATCAAGGTACTGGTATGCACAGCACATTCCTTCTCACATCTTAACTGGTGCACCCCTACACCTTCAATGGCTGAGGCCAGCACCAGCAAGCCAGCCTGCAGCACCACAACACTCATTTTCTTCTCCTCCAGCTTACTGAAGACACAGTCTAGCAAAACTGAAGAAATATAGACTTTACAGAGAATAGATACTTCACTTCACAGCCCCCATAACATGAGAGCTGCTGCATGAGTGCTGTAGGATGGGGAGAGCCCTCCTTGAGAGCAGTCAGCATCTCCCCTTTCTCAGCTCTGTTCCCCAACTTCTGTCAGGGCAAGAACCACCATGGAGCCTTGGCCTCGCTCAGTACTTGTGCATGGCTACAGTCTTTCCAAAAGTGCTTCTTTTTCCCCTCTTAACAGCATTAAAAGCTCTGCAGCTTATACAATGATGAGCATTTGCCTGTCAACATAGCCCAGTGACACTGCTATTTGCACTTACCAACCACATTTCTCCACAGAGCTGAAAGTCACTTTGAAACTGCTGGAGGTCTGGGTTAACGGGGAGAAATTCAGGATAATTAGCACAGAAAGTACCTGGTCCAGTCATTCCAAATACAAAAATAGGTACAGAAGAGAAGGAAAAGTACCCAATTTATGCTGAAAATTCTGTAACCAGATACTGCTCCTGCTCTGACTCTGAAATGCAGTATCATTTATTTGTTTCTAACCTCCCCAAGACTGGCATTTCTTCACTTAAAAAAGAAAAAAGGAACAATAATGGGAAGATAAAAATACCTCAAAGTAAAGAATTCAACCAAATCAGATATGAAAGGAAAAAAAAAAAAGTCTGCAGATCTCTATTATGGAGACTGATTATTAGCAAATACATAAGCACTTAAGAAAGTCCTTCATCTTGATCAGGGTAGAAAACAAGACAGACCTCTGTAGAAATAATGCCAGGAGGAATTTTCCTTTGAGCTTTTGTGGGAACAGCAGGCACTGACCCTTCACAAACTATTTGTCTGAGTTCACATGTAGTGAAAAACAAAAGTCCTAGCAACATAATTTTCAATTTCTCTGCTAAACAGTTCAAGACATCCAGAAGGACACTTGGCAATTTGTTCAGCTGAGCAGTAAACAACCCCTGCACACAGCAGGAACATGTGCAAAGCAAACTACACCTGCATGTTCCCCTCCTAATTGCCAGCAGCTGTTAGAACAACTGCATCTCATTTTGGGGAGGAAGAAACAAAAAAAGCACAGGAATATTGCATCATTTTCCAGAACAACTTGTTAAAGCTCCACATAAAGAGAAAGTGCTATCTGATATACTATCAATAACTAAAATTAAACTCACATTTATCACAAGAACAAAGCAGGCAGCCAAGCCTCAGTTTGTTCTTTGCACACATTTTTAAGGCTTAAGCTTATTCAGGTATTATAGCCCCCACTCCTGGTTATGTTATCCCTAGCAGAGGCTGAACGCTCACCCTGACTGCTGCTCGTCTAAGGTTGGAACCACAGCCCTCCTACACACTTTTCAGTGATTCATCGAATCACTTGGTCCTGGAGCCACAGCACCATTGAACAAGGTGAGGCAGACCTTGCCACAGGGCAGGAGAGCACAAGTGGGGCTGCAGCTCCCCCACCGCTCTGCAGCCTCTGCACGGGGATTCCTGGTAGTCCACTCTCACCATGTCGAAATGCAGGACCAGGGCAGCTCACAGCTGCCAGGGGAGAAGCAGGTTCAGGTGATGCCACCTTGTCCCTCTCATCACTGCTGAAACAGTAATAAAAGGCCAGCAGAGGCTGGTTCCTGACCAGTGAATTCCACAGCATGGTAAGTGGCTTTCTGCCCTTCCACACTGCCCCTGCTGCTGCCCAAGAAGACAACTAGACACAAGTGTAACAGTTCACTCCAGTACCCAGCTCTGCTCTTCCACAACTAAGGCAACATCATTCCACATCACAAATAAAACGCTGGCTAAGTACATTAAAATCTTAAATCTACTCCCTGGGAAATCAGCCTCTTGTCACCCTCCACCATGGGCACTGCCTCACAGCCTCCTCCATGCCTCAATCAGCTCCTTGCCTGCTACCTTCACCTCGTCCAGCTCCACAGCATCCCCTGACCCTGCTTGGCTCACAGGCCACCAAGCACCAGCCTGGCTCACAGGTCACCACACTGCTGCTCTCTCAGGGCAGAGCCCACATGCCCTGGGGCAGCAGGAGGAGCTGTGGCCCCTCAGCCACCAGTCCCCAGAGTGTTCCTGGCTTCTTATGGCAGACCCAGGGCCTCTGCAGAGCCGTGGTGGGGCTTTTAACAGGGCAACAAACACTACAGATTCACAAGGAAAAACGTTCTCTGATCTCTGTTTCTGGGAAGGAAAATATAGAAAAATTAATCTTGTTATGTGGTATTGACTTCCATTCAGCGCAAGACAGGGAAACAATATAGAAAGCTACAGAACAAAAATGAAAAACAAAACCCCAGCGACCTTGAGTAGACGACACTGGAATTGCTTCAGTAAGCAAAACTGCGGATGCCAAAGGCGTAACAATTCAAAATACATTTTTCAAGTTGCTCAGAATAACTGCTGCACCTCTGGAAGATATTTATTATAAACTTGGGCACCTGTACAAGGCTGGGCCAGCCTGTTTGGTAGTCCCTATGAGAGACCCCTTGGACAAGGCTCAGCATCCATTGTAAGGACAGAGCCTGAAGCTGTGGGTAAGCACTGCAGAAGTCCATAGGCGTGACACCCTCCTCATGTCAAACATCACCCATGCAGCTGCCATATTCTGGATGCCCACCAGAGCACACCTGCTTGGCTGCCAAACACTGCAGGTTGCACTTCCCTCAGACAAAACACTCTTTCATTCTTGTTTTGGGAATAGCTAAATACATGTGCCTGGCAGGGAAACTCGGCACACTCTCCAGAAGCAATGCAAGGGAAAAAGCTGAAATGCACAATCGGGAAATAGCCAGCTGAAGAGGGTTTTATCCGTTACAATACTTTTGAGTCAAGTGGTTTCTCTGGTTCCTATTAGCTATTTTCAGTCTCAACCTCTATCCAAACAATTCCTTTGATCTAATGCTATAACCCACCACACTGTATGATTATCTTTGTCTTTCACCTAAAGCTTTAAGAGTATCTGGTGGAGTTTTGACTGTCATCATCTGTCCCTAACACAGACACAGTGGCAGAGATACAGAAGTGAATGAATGCAACTAGTGAAGCAGTGAGAAACAGTAATTCCAAGAGAAGAAAAAGGCAAGAGTAGTCAATAAGTTTGCTGTCCCAGCTAATGTTGAGCATACACCAGGTATGGTCATGAACAGGGACTGAAGCTCTCAACAGCATGCAGCTTTGGGATTTTATTTGCACAAGGACATGCAATGTGGTACCTGACCATCTGCTCATGCAGAGACAATATCTGCACTAGCTACAGGTTAGTAACTTCTTAGCTGTAACACACTGTCACATGGACAGGATGTCACCAGGACTGTGGGACACATTGACTCTGCAGGAAGGTGTTGCTGATGGCTCATTTCCCATCATGTGGCCTATGGAAGACACACATTACTGGCTGCTGACCCTTGAGGAAGCCAAAAGATGCTGCACCTCATGCAAGAAATTTTCTCAGGGTTTGGCACAAACCCACCATTCAAAATCTACCTGCCACAATGAACTGCTCATCCCTCAATCCCAATCTTAAATTAGGTCAATGAGTAGGGTGGGCACACCTCAATGTGGTCATCCTATCCTACTTGACTTCTGAAGAGGAGTTGGATTCAATTTATAAAGACAGAATTGTGCAGATTTCTTTAAGAACCCTTGCTGACCTTTAAAAGCATGGGATGAGGTCTTTACCCACAGACAGTATAGAGTTTGGAGAGGCACCCTCCTCCACCCAAGCCTTTCTTCTGCAGCCTTCCCATGAGGAAGCAGTACATTAAGTTTCACAGTGAAGACCTGAGGGCTCCTAATGTCCATATCCATCCATCTATCCACAAAATGCTCAAATCGAGATGGCTACTGACACAAGCAGTATTAGACAGATAAAGTACCTCTCAAGTTCTGATTTGTCACTAATACATCCCACCAAGAGCACTCACATTCATGTGACTGAAAATGTCTGTAGAAGCATCAAGGAAAACTCAAAGTATGCAATTCACAAAAAAACAAGTTTGCATAGCAAAGTGTTCATTTTGAGGAAGTCCATGATATTTGGGAATTAAAAGATGAAGAAATTGGTTCCACATTGGTCAGTCTTATTGCTCATAAAATTGCCCAAAGCTCCTCTGGAGCAGTGGATAATGCTTATTCTGCCTTTAAGTAAATTGTTTCCTGATGTTCAAGGTAACTTTTGCAGGGGGTGTCAGAAGAAAAGAGTTTGGAATAACCTCTGCAATCTGTGAGAGTGTGATATTATGATATGGAAAATAAAAGTCGTGATATACCAATCACCTACACCCAGGATACAGTATCTTGATTTCTGTTAAATAACTGGAAAAAAAATACTCACATAAATGCAGAGCCAAGAAAGCATATTTAAGTCCTTTTCAATCATTCGTTGTGTTGCTTAAAAACCATCTAAGGGAATTTTCAGTCTACAGTCTCCCTTTCAAAGGAATTCTTCAGGCAAAAATCTGCTAATTATCACATAATCATAAACTGTTACATAATATTAACAAGGGAACATATACACAAAGACAATTTTTATTATTTATTTATATGACTGTCAACTACATGCTTTACAGCAGAGAAGTGAGACCACTGGCCTCTATAATCTGTTACTTTTACTAATTTCACAGAACCTTACAAAGAGAGATCTTTGTGTGACCAATGACAAAGTGAAATGAGAAAATATTTTCTGATGGGGGATTTTTTAAAGTTTTGCAGGCCAGTTGTTGGCCTGCAGCAATAGCAGAGATGACTATCATCAAGATAAAAAATCCTAGTCATTTCAAAACAATTTGTTATTCTTAGAATCATAGAATCACATAATCATTTCAGTTGGAAAGGACTTTTAAGATCATCAAGTCCAACCATAAACCTAATCCTGCCAAGTCCACTGTTAAACTGTGTAACTCAGCACCACATCTACATGTCTTTTAAATTCCACCAGGGATAGTGACTCCACCACTGCCCTGGGCAACCTGTTCCAATGCTTTAAAACCCTTTCTGTGAAGAAATTTTTCTTAACCTAAACCTTTCCCAGCACAACTTGAAGTCATCTTCTCTTGTCCTATCACATGTTCCTTGGGAGAAGGGATCAACCTCCACCTCGCTACAACCTCCTTTCAGGGAGTGGTTGAGAGCAAGAAGGAGTCCCTGAGCATCCTTTTCTTCAGGCTGAACAACCTCAGTTCCCTCCACTGCTCCTCATAAGACTTGTGCTTTCATTTAGAAGTATTTTATTGCCATTCTTTCTATACATGTGTCTTGCACAACCAATGCACAGTATGATGCCACTCAGGCAAAAGCTAAAACTGCAAATATTTGTTACCGAGATGTTCTGTGTGAAAAATATCTAGGGAGAATTTTCTGCCAGAATTCTTCCCAAGACCATTCCTCTGGCAGGATACTGTGGCTCAGTTGCATCTAAACTCATCTGTGATTAATGAATTAGAAATGCCCAAAACACATAGATTTACTGCTAATTAGTGGGGTTCGGCTTGGTTTTGTTTTCCAGAAACTGTTTAGCCATAACTTCTATATTAACTGAGATACAAATTTTATGTGAAAAACTTATAGCAGCACCTCACACAGTAAATTTCATAGGACAGCTATTTGACCAAACAAAATTAAGGAAGAAAACACACCTATTTTAAAGAACCTGGTTTATGGCCATATTAATTGTGTCTCAATTTTAACCGCAGGTTACGTTGAGCTGAGGGACACTTTATGTGAAATCAGTGCTCATGTGTACATACAGGTTTTTTCAAGTATTAGCATGCAGACCGGCATGTGTTTTAATGGAAATGTCATTTACTGTTAAGTAGCAAGTCCTAATACCATTGAAAGATGTGATTATATTTGCACTAATAGTGTTAAGATGCTGCAGGTATCCTGATATGCTTGTAAACCTAAAGCTGTAACAGCTTAAGAGAACTAGCCTCACACAGTTGAATTACTAGGGACTGATACTCAGTCAATACCCCTCTACAAATTAGGAATGAAAGAATTGACACCTCTGTTCTGCTGCAGAATACCCTTCGAGTATAAATCCTCCATGCATAGACACTGTCACACTTCAGGAACATCAAATACTATGGAGAGATAATGAGTTTCCTGTATCATTTTTGTTACTGTTCACCTATATTCAGTAAATCGTTGGCCAGACTGGAACATTCTAAAGCCACTGAAGACAGCTTGTCTGCTAACACTTTAGAGAGCAGTAGTTGTCACCAGGCTAAATGCCAAATACTTAAAACTGTTAAAAACCTATTTAAACCCAACCTACACTCACAGCTCCGCAACCTGCTGCCACGTTCCAGCTGCCTGAGAAGAAACCCCTGTCAATGGAAGCAAGAACAGGGTGCCCAACAGCCTTTAAGAAGGGCCTAATAATCTGCAGGATAAGCTAATTAAACCCAAGTACTGATGTGCAATCATAAATCAGAAGAAAAGTTGGATGAGGTTAAGCACAAATTAAAAGGTCAATACTCGGACATTTACTTACAGAGCTAGATGTTCTATACGAACATTAATAAATTAAACATTTTTATTTTCTCTTGCAACTGTGCAAACTAAACACATATGTGTACAAGGAGAGAGGAGCTGCTCCTGGGTGGTGCTGAAAGCCCTCAGATGTCCTGAAAAGGATGGTGTTAAAAGCAGATCAGAGATGTACAGAGAAAGGCCTATCTTGCATGCTTGAATTGCTCACAATACTCCTTTTAATTTGTACAAACATCCTCATGTTTCTATGGTAAATAACAGAGTATCATTGCAGAACACAAAGATATATTTGTGCTGCTATTTCTCTGCCTCATTTACTTATTTGGAGCATGCTTAGTCATAATTAAGCTATATTGATATGATTTTTAAACACTTTCTGTATGGATTTGTCCATGGGGTTGCTGGCAAGCTATCTCTTCCTGAACACAAAGGTTAGAGTTTTCATCAGAGAGACACATTTTAACTCTTTTAATGACAGAATAATGAATATTTTATAGTAGTGGTTTCTGTTTCAAATGAGATTTTCTATGTTGGGATTGTCCTGTAAAGGTTTCAACTCAAAGTTGGCAGGATTGCAATTAGCTCTTTTTCTAAATATCTGATACTTTTTTCTGATCATTCTGATAGGTACAATTGTCTCATAATTTAGTATCCTGGAAGCTGAATATGCTAATCATTAAAATGACTCAGTAGTAAAGAAAATACATGTCCAATCAAAAATACAGTGTAATAATTTGTAAATCTTTTAAAAATTGCTTATCAGTGTGTATTTGCACCTCGAACTTACTTTTTAAACATGCATTGCAATAGAAATCCTCGAATTTATACTTTGAAGATCATGTTAGTTTGCTAGTTACACTCATGGAGGTTTAGTTGTATGTCACAAAGGAAAAATAAGAGAATTTTATAATTTAAATGTACAGAAAAGATTCTGCATTAAACAACAGCAGAGCTAACCATCTGGAAAGAAACATACATTCTCTATAAATCTGTTTCATTTGGGAAGTGGGTGAGTTCTAGACACTGATATTTTCTCTTAAGAATACCATGTTCTGACAAATTTGCAAGAAGTACACACAGACATATGTCTGTCAGGAATGAAGAAGAAAGTAGCTTACTGAACACTGCCGCACTGAGACCACTGGTCAACTCCCCAGCTTCACTGAGAATCTATATATATACACCACATAGCATAGAATAGGATTTCTACTTGTAATCTTAAGGTTTTATGAAAGCATTATTTGTTCCAAAAAATAACATGCATGTGGATAGCCCATACATTTCTGAGATATGGTATGTTTATTCAAGTAGAGGTTCCCATTGCCACAACCATACACATGGAAAAAGTTAAACTTCCTGTTCCCTTCCCGCTCCTCTCAATGTCCCACTGTATGTGTGATATCTCACTTCATCCTATTTCCCATCAAGCCACATAACCAGACTCTTCTGAAAAAAACAAACAAAAAAACCAACCAGAACTATTTAGAGGTATAAAATAGGTAAAATAGTTTCCCAAACAAGGGTTTTATTATAGTGAAAGCCAAGGGAAAACCTGTGTAGAATACAGAGCCTCAGAAAAAGAGCTACTTTTTGGCCCTAATATTCAGCATGTCCAGATTCATTAGTCCGGGTACCTTTATCCCAGGGAAATTCTTGAGGCCATACTATTTATCTGATTTGGGCAACAAATAACACAGGCCACCAGTGAGACTTTCAAAATGTCTGCCCACATGCCTTAGAGGTGCTCCAGAACTGATTTATATGTGCAAATAGTGACTCAGGAATGCGACTGTTCTACTGTTGTTCTTAAACACTCTTTATACAAGCAGCTTAAACTGATTAAGTGTTCCAAACCGCAAATACCCAGCACCCAGCATCTAAGTTACCTGTTAGTTTAATACTACTTGTGAAGGGAAACAAAATTGGCCTGTGGTCTAATTTTAAAAGAGCTCTTTGTTATTTTATCTGTGTCTATCCAGGACAGTAATTGCAGAATTCCACATAAAAATAATCTTTCCTCAGTAACTGGTTAAACATAGAGCTTATAGAGCACTGACCGGGGGAACCTTTGCAGAGCTCACTGCATCCTCTGCCCCTAATCTTCCACAGCCCTACAATAGCACGTACGTCACTACTGCTCACAGCAGAATCATTGCTGTTCTCTCCTGGGCCACATTTTGCATCCTTATGCTGCTAGCCCTCTTCTTCCTCAGGCCAACACCAAACTCAGCAATATACCCTCAGCTTATCTTCCTCTTTTATTCTTCATCTGTTTGTTCTTCTCCATCTCAAATCAGCCAAGGGGAGACACACCACGGAGATAGGGCTGAGCAACAGAAACTCTCTTCAAACTGACCAGCTCCTTTTTTCTTCTCTCAAACTGGTTGGTTCCTGGTTAGTATAGCTCTAATCTTACCCACCACCCCAACCATGATCACCTGGGGGAAGGCAGGAGCTCACACAGGCGGGCCAGGTTCTGTCTGTGGAGCCTTGGGGAACAAAACAATCTGCTAGGTTGTGACTCATCCATAGGTCAATTCCAACTCAAGGCCCACAGCCCAAGCCCCAGCACTTCAATCCTTAAGTTAAAACAATTTTTAATTGTAATGGAAGTGCACAAAACACTTCACAAAAAGCAGTTCCCTACTCTTGGTAAAAAGCTGCAGTATTAAAGCTTTACAATCCCCAGCTTTGATCAAACACACAGCAATGACGGGTAAACTGGATAAAAACTAGTTAATTCGCAGTACAAATATAATGTGCACAAATGATTCAAGAAAGAACCCCAACCCAAAAATGATTAGAGCTGTTTTTCATGACGACTACATTTCTCTGCTTCATACCAACATACTGACCCATAGCTGTAAATCACTACCATGCTCATCCCTACAGCTGTAAACTGTCACGGTGCTCCTGAAAGCAGCATTTTTACTGTCAGCATCAGAACCAATGTCCAAGTCCTGCCCTGTACTCTAGGAAGAGGTTGAGATAAAGTGTTAAGACAAAGTTGTTGGACAAACACAGCTAAGGCAGGGGCTTGAGCAACAGCACAGCACCCTCCTCACTCAGGGCAATGGAAGCCTCTGGGCTTGGTTCATTGTCCTTCCTCAAAAGCTAATACTGCTTTTGATGCAAAACCAAGCTCTCAAACTGTCCTAAGCAGGCCATGGAGACGTCACCAACTCTTTGGAACTGTGCTACTGGCTCTAAGGAGGCATCAGTAATTCCCAGGACACTGATGCTTTTAGGTTTGATGTGATATGATTTTAGCTGCTATCTTAGACATCCAGAGAATGAACAGTTTATACCATACTTGAAGTCCAAAGGATCTTGTGAGGAAAGGATGTAGCACACAAAAGTGATACTAAGAGGTGAATTGTTTTCACCTGGTTTCCAAAATGGAATGTGGGAAAAGGTCTCTGAGTGGTTTGACCTCAGCACACAGAACTGGTTACTAAATAACCCCTTGCAGAAGCTCTCATTTCCTGGACAACAGAGGAACAATGTGGCCCATAGTAAACCTACTCACATTAAAACCATCAATTGGAAATCACTACTATGGTGGTTATGAGAAGATAATTAAAATAAAACAAGTTACTAAAAGATCCCATCAAGTTTGACCTTGAATAATTAGGTTTGTAACGCATAGAAGGCCACTAATAACAAGCTAGGGTGAAACCATAAATTCAGATGTTTTTCTTGCAGACAGAACTGAAAGGAAATGCATTGCTTTTCCAGTGTCTTTAATTTTCAATACAGAGCATGCAATGAGCTGCTAATAGTCATACACCATGCCATCAGGGTTTTGTACCTATTTACATATAAATAGTTCTGACCTGACTTGGCTGCAACAACGGTTAATTTAATTTATTGTCCTTTGGCAAGTGAATAGTCGTTGGTTTTCTAGCACTTTTAACCTTGGCAAACCCTTGGGAAATAAAAATTAGATTGAAAGAAAATTACTAGTGGCGGAGAACAGTAAGAAAGTGACAGTAGTATATATAAACCTCAGGCAGCAGTGGAATAAAGTGTTATATTATTGTATGCTGTCTTCTAAAGTTCAATATTACTTTCTTGATTTACACTTCTGTAATCCTTTCCCAGTAATTCTTCTTGCTTTGGGAACTTTTCTGGGAAGAGGGATTATCTATTTAGCATTAAAAAAATGTATCAGAATTCATACGAATAAACCAGTGATGTGCAACCACCAACAGCTAAATAAGGTGACAGTTATTGACCACTAATGGCTGAATATTAGAGTAAGATTATTTGATCATCACTCCTGTACCACTTATATAATAATACATCTGAAGTGCTGCACTTTGGTCCCTGGAGTCTAGTGAGAAAAGCCAAAGCCCTGCAGCAGCAGCAGCAGCAGCAGCATCACTTTCCTCTTGCAACATGTACAGCTGTCTCCAGGCTTTCACTTCAAATGCAAAGTGCTCAACTGGGTGCACACATGATGACTCACTATAGACATTGTTATTGTAATGAAGTCTAGATAATGAAGATCAGGAGTGCAGTGACAGGAACTGACACTGGAGTTTGCTGGGAGTCCTAATCTTTTCAAAAACTTCAGAGTGCAAGGTGCAATAGTGCAATAGACTGAAAGACTGACCATTTGTAAAAAAAAAAACAAGCAAGCACATAACACATGAACACATAAGAACTAAAAAAAGAAAAATGCCACATGAGTTAAACACAAGCAGGACTGTCCTCAGAAGTGCCTATGCCTTCCCACCCCTGTTCCTCACCTGGAACTGAGATGCAGCTTTATGATATCTCAGAGAAGGATGTGAGCCCCCTCCTACCCTTACAACACTGGCTCTGGACATAACCACAGGAGCAGAGACATGGGGCACAAACTACTTCTATGGATTTTTTTAATTGCTCATGGATTCCTAGAAATTCTAGATACACAGAGTTCCTGTCTGCTCTCATTCATGTCCCAGACTCCCATTTCAGCATATTATAACACACACCAGATTGGAAAATAGTTAGATTGGTCACATACATGGAGTATTGGCACAGTAAATATTTGGTTGCTGGTTTATGCTGGTGAAATTTGGCATTTTTATATTTGAGGCTATGCCACACTATGCAGAAACAAAACATTCAAGAGAATGATTCAAACACGCAAAACTGTAACCTTCATACCAAATGATCAGGGTAGACATAAAATATGGTCTGAAATTAAGGAAAACAGAAGTCCTCAAGAGATCCAAGTGGTTGCAAACATTTCCTCAGCAGTCTTCTTTAAACAAGGAAAGTTATGTGCAGTTCATCCCTTGTATAATCTATCTACATACCTACCCACATCGCAAAAATCCAATAGAATCTATTTCTGCAATTAAAATATTGCACATGTCACTTATCTGAGAGTATCACTCTTGCTTTTTATCTTGGGTCACTTACAGGTGCAAATTAATTTTCAACACTGCATATGATGACAGATAAACTGGGAAAAAATTTACATCACAACAAAACTATGTTGCAATGGCTGCATTGTGCATTAAAAACAAGCCAAAGACAAGACATCTGTTATGCCATGGGTAAAATAGTTCTACTGATGTTTGCAGAACTAAAAATGCTGTTCATTTAAAAGTATAATTTTCGAAGAAAAAGTAAGAAAAAACCATTTCTAGATAAAAGCTAGCTATGAACTTTTTCATAGACTCATGTCTACCTGCACAGTTGACGGAGCAGAAAACATGGTTTAATAATAGGCTAGAACGGTATTACTTGACAACTTTTGGTGTTAAAGCCATCGCCTGAGTATGTGATTTTTTCAAAGGGGTTCTTTTAGGATCCTTTGTGTTTTGTGGTTGTGCCCAGTTTGGATGCACTTTTCAGTAACCTCATTGTGTCACTGTGTGCTGAGAGTTCTCAGCTTCTCTATGATTCCCTTATGAAGAAACAAACCCAAAAGAAATGCAGAAATAGAAATAACCACTAACACTGGGGGTTTGCCTGTTGCTTTAGAAGAGTTTTAACCACATTTACTATGCTATTGCTACAACAAATAATTTGGGAAAAGAAAAGAAGTTTGGGGGGTTGCTGACACCTTGTTTGTACATGAAACCACTGCACTATTTGTTTTCCAGACTTAAAAAAGAATGAGTCATTTCAGATAGGAAGGAAGCTAGAGGTATTGTCTGGCACTTTATGAAGTTCTGTTCCCAGAGCCAAACTTTCTAAGATGGACAATATGCCACAGACACATAATTTAATTGTGGCCCTAATGTGCAGACACACTGGCATATTTCAGGGGGGGACAGGGGACCAAGTGCTTGACTTGGTTGACTCTGGCCACAGCTGCTAATGAAGCAAAGACAGCTTTCCTAATACTGTGTCAGGGGGAGACTTTATAGTTCTTACTTGTTGTGATGGTTGTTCAAGCTCCTTGCCATTGAATTTCTCTGCCATCTACTTCTCATAAAATGGTTGTGGTTCTGCTCAAGGTATTTGATCTTTGATCTTGTCCTGTACATACAAACCTCACTACAAGGCAAATGTCCCACTCAGATGACATCCTAACTTCTCATTGTGTTTTTTCCCCCCTCCTCAGAGAATCCTGTTGCTTTGCTTGCACATTTAACAGACACATGGCTCAAGTACGTGCATACATCTTTGCAAATACTCGGGAATGTTCAACATGAAAATCAACAAAAACTATAAATCCTCATGCAACATCTACAGTGAAGATCTTATAGGACTAATTTGAACTGTGTTTTCATCATCAACATCAATTAAATAGTTAGCACACAAAATTATGACCATCATAACTAGTATTCCTAATTGTCTCCAAGTTTTCCAAACATCCCATTCCTACCACCCTTATCCCTGCCACCAGCCCTCTTACAGTCCTGGGTGTTCTGAGACTACTTTTCCTCTACCTTTGCCTCTGTTTTGTATCTTCTTTCTCAAATTTGATTTGTGACTGCACATTCTCCTGTATCCACTGATGGGTCTCTGTTAGTTATTTCCAAACCCCTCAGTCTCTGTACATTTAAAAAAATGTTTTACATGTAACAATAATCTGCTCAGTAAAGTTTCAGCTAATTCCCAAATTACTTTTTCTGGATTGCTTAAATGTGTGTTGTGGAGTACTTACACCTGAAAGGAGAGAAGAATGTGCTGATGCAAGCTCTCATCCAAAGTCCCAGGGATGTCAGTTGTCTTTTTATTGCTAATTACAGGGATTAGAAAAACACCATTCCCTATAGTGTCTTGATCTGGAGAATATCTGATCCCCACAAATACAGCAGCAGGCTCAGAAAATGGGAAGTCTTGAAACGCTGAAAAAAATTTAATGAATTTTTAATGCCAGTACATTTTAACTAAAGTATTTTTATGCCAGAAGTGTGTTACCAACAATGTTTTTTTTCACCCCACAGGAGATTTTTGTTTTAAAAAAGAAAAATCAATAACCATTGTGCAAGAAAATAAATTCCATTTTCAGCTTGGAAACGATTTCCTTTTCTGCACTTCTCTAAAACCATATTTTACTTCTCAGACACCCTTGGAGAATCATTTCCAAAAATAAACTTTTACATTCCTGATGTTAAAAGTACAAACGTATTGTAAGTACTTGTTCAAACGAACCAACATTATGTGCCTTAACATGATCCTTACTGGTTTGTCTCAGGTATTGTCAGCTATTTTAGCCGAGGCTGAGTCACTGTGTGAAATGCAAATGTGTTTCATTTCACATCAGCCATGATTCACCCTGAAATGTATAAGATTTTAGCAAGCTGCTATTTTATGCATTAGGTACTTGGGCTATTTACTTCAATAACACAGCATCGCTTTATCACTTAACTTCAAAGTGATTAAAACTATCTGTGAAGCAAGAGAATATTAACGGTTCCCATTTTACTGACGGGAGCTGTGTCAGACAGATCACACTCCAAGAGACGTTTCAGAGAGACACAAGCATTTCATCAGGAGGAAATGTGGAGCAGCAGGGCACATGACTTCCAATGAAACCAACTACAAACAAAGCCTTGAGACTTCTGAAAGCCCACCTGATGAAGCTATGGGTCTTTAGGCAAGTTTGCACGTTTTCTAAAAGAGCCTAAAAAGATGGACTCTACCTACACTACTGAGTCACATCTCAGCACAGAGTAATTTGCTCTGCTCCTCAGCAGGCCAGCTCAGACTCTGATATTGCACTGCTGCAATTTTACTATGCTCAGCATCCAACCAGCTTTACTTTAAAGCCAGCCTGGCAATACCTACACTGTACCCAAAGCATTTCTTTGACAATGGTACCAGCATATCTAACTCATAAAATTGGTCCAGTTCTTGTGTTAGCACTAAATAAGTATTTGCTATTCAAATTATCTTTTTCTAAAAACTTAATTTCCACTGAATCAACAGTTTTTCAGAAAATAACATAAAGAAAATCTTCTTTTGGAAAATCAAGTAACATTATTTTACCTGAAGCTGTATGGTAGTGACCTGTGGTTGAACTGAACTGATATGCTTAATTCAAGCTCAGCAAACACAAACCTACATCAACCACGTGTAATCTGCTACTTTGGACAACAGAATTTGTGTACTAAACTAACTTAAAAGACTAATTTCATTAAAAATTAAAAAAATAAAATAAAAAAAATAACAGTGTTATTTCCAAATCCCTTTTTAAAAGTTTGTATTCTATTAGGGGAAAAAAAAAATCATCAGATTTTAATCTTCTCAAACAATTTAGGCTGAAAATAAACATTACATGTTGATATTTCTCCCAGAAAAGATACAGTAAATTCTGGTAAACTCTGGCAGATTTAGACCAGTCCCTTTTTGAAAAGGAACTCAGGAGTCCAATCCTACTGAAAGTAGCTGAGATAACCGCCTGGTGGCCTCTGTCACTTTCGAAAATGGGAAAAAACCTCCTATCCAACCTAGACATTTTCTACATGTTTACTATTACTGTGCCCAACATGTTACATATCAAAACCAGGGCAAAGCCAACCAATAAAACCAGGTTTCTTGTCATAAGTCTGTTCTGAAATCACAAAGTATCCCACTTCGCTCAGGACCATCCTCTCTTTAGGACTATATGCAGCTGAGCTGCTGGTCATTATTCCAGTCATTTTTTTACTGGAAGAAGCAGTTACATATAGCTTGACCAGCAGGGAAAGTAAATATATATTAATTTTCCATTTCAAACTCAGCGTAAGAGATGGTTTTGATTACATCAGTTCCCTGGAAAGTAGTAGTCCTGTTACCCGTTTGGCCTTGACACAAATCGTATGAGACAGAATGGCTTCCAAATAGAAGATTTGCTACAAATTAGGATCTGAATGGAAAGAATCAAAAGACAGACAGAGAGGATTATGTGTCTATGACTACACTGTGACATATATAGGATTATTGGGATTTGCATTCATTAGGAAAGTTAGACCAGCATTTTCATGAGTGTGATATATTGTGCAGTTCATGAATGTCCTATAGTTAACAAGTGGGGTAATTATAAGCTGAGTTTTTCTGATGAACAGCTGTATGTTTTGCATGCTCTGACATTGCTGGTAGTTTGTTATGCCAAGCATGACTCTGATCCTCCACAGACCCTCTATGCTCATATGAAACTGGTGAGGTTTGACTGATGTAGGAGGCTCCTGCACTGTACTTTGTAGAAACTAGTCCCTGGAGTAACAAAAAATTTTCATAAAATATATTGAGGGTTAAATTCAAGTTTCAGATAAAACCCTGTGTAAAGTAAAATTTGTATTGAGGTGTATGGATTGCACTGCAGTAATGACAGGCAAGGCTGTAAACTGGAGATGTGACCTGCAGTCTGTTAAAATTAGTTAAGTCAGTCACTCAATATATCAGAGTCTATAAGCGAAAAGAAGTGTCCTACTCTTTACTCATTCATTTTCCAAATATTTGTATAGATCATGGAAACTGCTTATAGGCCCCTAAAGTCCTCGGCTATAGGCATCTTTAAGCTTGACTTGTACACAACAGAATTCAACATTATCTTAGGAACTCAAATATGTTAGTCTTCTTCAAATTAAGTTCTGATGATAATGATTTAGAGCCGTGAAAATCCTCTCACCCCTGCTGTGAGTTGCGTGGCAGGCAGGTAGACGTAGAGCTCCTCAAGGAAACTTGAACCGCTTCCTGAGGAATAGCTCTGCTGTGCACCCTGCCACAACACTGGAGCTGGACCAGCTGTGAGTGTTGAAACAACTGACACGTAATAGCACAACGTAGGGGGGAAAGCAGGCAAGGGGAAAGCAGAGAGCTGAAACCGAGTGCTTGGGAAGGCTGAACACAAGATTATACTGCTAAATGCATTTTCATGACAGGTGAATAATGAGCTCTTCTTGGTGAGATGTTGCTCGTTAGACTTCAATATTTAAAAGGATTTATGAAGGCTTATTACTAGGGACTGCATTAATAGAGTCTACGTGGGTCTGCACTTCGTCAGCCCATCTCCTGGTGTTTACGTTTTCCTTCTTTTCTTTCAAAGTAAAAAAATAAAGTAATAGAACCCCCTATTTGCTTTCCACAGCTGAAGGAGTAATTAACTGTGGGAGCAAGAGGCAAGAAGGAAGAGACCTCAAGCTTAAGTTATTTGATTGCAGAGAGAAGCAAAACTATTATCAGCACTAATACAGAGAGATCAGAAACCTCAATACGCAGGTATTAAAAATGCACACACTATTGATCGACAGGTTTACCGTAATTATGTGGTAGAAGCTGATTCGGCCAACTGTGCTTTCAGACTTTCTGGGTGATACATCTTCCAGCTCATGAAATATAGTCTGATGCTATGAATACTGACTGACAGCTTCATTTTAGTAATTTACCACGGCAGACTGACATTTTATTAGAGCTCAGTAGAAGACACATTGAAATTAATGGAGGAGACACTCTTGCTTTCAGCAGGCTTCAGATAAACTAATAGGTTTTATTTCTGATAAGATGGTGCGAGACTCTCTTAAAACCACAGCAGCTTCAATATTCTCAGAAAATGAAAATGAGTGGGAGTCATGCATCTGGGTCTCATTTGTGCTTTTGAACACTCCACTCCTTTATAATTACACAAAACACTTCTCAGGATGGAAAGTCAAGAGAGAAGCACACAAGATGCCTCACCTCTGCTCTGATATAGATTAGTTTGCTTTCTCTTGTTCCATTTGCTTTTCTTTTCTAGTCTCCTTTCTCAGCCAATCTTTTTCTCCAGTCCCTTCTCTCATCTTAATCTTTCTGTCAAGCTATTCGTCACTGTTTAGATCAGTGGATCCAGGAGCTGTTACCCTGCTAAACAAGGTAATGTTTATCTCTCACTACCATTCCCAGTTCCTAGAATCTTCTTTCCAGTCTGTTCAGCTCTTCTGACATGGCATTGTCTAATCTGATTTTGAGTCAGCATTAGAAAATGAATCACTGAGAGCACAGGAGAGACAAGCTCTTATCCAATACATTGTCCATCCATACATCAGCCTAGAGCACCTCAAAAAGAAGATATCACAGGGAAGAGACTTGCAGTCCCATAGTCCGGTGCAGTAACTGGATGGGACTGTACATCTGTGCTCTGTTAACCTATAAGAGCTGTGAAGGGTCAGGGACCTGAGTGAGCCCCAGGGGCTCTCCAACCTCTCCCTCTTCCCTGCTTATGCTCCAAGCCAGCTTAGGTGTGGTGCAGCTGTATAACCTTGAGTCTGACTGCTGTGTGAAGAGCTATGCAGCCTTCACACCAGAGGTCTCTCTGGCTTTGCTTGGGAGCTGCATTTAAGCCACATACCTTGCCAGTCTCAACCCTGAGAATGAATATCCTGGCTTGACCTTGGCCCTTTTTCATCACCTCTGGACTATGACAGACCCTGGTTGCCATCACCAGACCTGCTCTGCTCATCTTGCTGGGATACTGCAGAATGGCACCCTTGTGGGTGAGGAACCCATCCCTGCCTCCCTGGAACACCCAGGCTCACCTGCCCTAGCAAAGCAGCCTGCCCAGACAGTCTGAGTAATGCTGGCTCTGGAGGAAAGGAGCAGCTCTACATACACATCATCTTTAGGAAATTTAGTAGCTAAACACTCTATATCAAGATTGTACAAGCATCATTTATCAAAGGCTTAGGACTGAATCCAATTAGACACTCAGCAAAAAGAATATCCCTAATAAACCTTCAGCCACTCAAGCCCATGTCCCAGAGATTAAGGCAGTCTGAGAGCTTGAAGATATGTCAACAGAACTCTTCAACAATTCCAAATAATACTTTTCTCTCTCCAGTTCAATTCTTGTGTCTTAACAGCAATTACTAAATTTAAAATAAAATAAAATAAATCTATGGTTGACATCTGCACAGTTTAACCATCAGTAGGGGAGAACTTGGCAAGAGGAAGCACAGAGCAACACAAAGTATGGGCTGTATACAAGCCAAGAATCAATCTTAGTTTTTCATTCCTATTTGGTTCACATCATTGTCTACAGGTATTGCAATTTATCATGCTCTTTCTCTATAGAGGCATTGGCCAGACTCACCTTTTGTTCCCTTCCACAATGCAGACCTGTGGTTCTGAAAGTGACAGCTTCTGATCTGCACATTCATCAGCTCTTTGTGGTTAACAGTGATGCTGAAGTGCCCTCAACATTCCTTCAACAGTTCCTTCCATTTCAAGCAATTTCAAGGCAGAACTTGGTCCTTGAACCAGACTCAAAGGCCACTGAAGTCAAAAGAAAAACTCTGATTAACACCATTAAGATCTGAATCAGTCTAGTAAAGAAAACTTTCCACAGAAACGAGTGTAGGGTTGACTCCCTGTAATGGGTCTGTCTGAGCTGATTTTCCCCATACAGCCCTCATACTGCAGTACTGGGAGCCAGACGCTGTTGATAACACACCCCTGTTATGTCTAGCCGTGAGTGCCCACACAACACCAAAGGTACGGGGGAGCAAGATCTGGGAGGGGATACAACCCAGGCAGCCGACCCGAGCTGACCAATAGGATATTCCATACCATATGACGTCAGCTCAACTATAAAGGCAGGAGGACGGGGGCATTCAGGGGGAAGACGTTTGTCCTCCAAGCAACCGGTACGTGTTCTGGAGCCCTGCTTCCCGGGACAGGCCCGACACCGCCTGCGGATGGGCAGTAGAGAGTAACGGCTTTGCTGCTTTTGCTTCGCGCGCGACCTTGCTTTCTCTGCTGCTTATTAAACTGCTTCTTATCATAACCCACGGGTTCTTCTTTTCCATCTTACTCTCTCCCCGCTTGCCTTGCTGACGGAGGTTTGGGGGGGGGCGGAGTGATAGAGGGACTAGGGGTGGGCACCAGGCACCCAGCCAACGTAAACCCACCACACTCCCTTATCAAAAAGCCACTCCAAAGCACAGCTGTTATCAATCCTCCTTCCTTCTAAATCCCACCCTAAATAATTCCAGTTTCACTTCACACCACTCTCTGCTTGTAAAGTTAAAACTTCCAGAGGTTTTAAAGACACTGTTTGTCAAAGGATTGCTAGAGGGACTAGTGGAAGTTTAGGGATCATTAATTAGACCATGAAAGGATGAAGTTCTATTAAAGATTGCCCATCTGTGAGTGCTAATTTAGCAGCTACTGGTTATTTCTCTCTGCTGGGATGGTAGATGGAAAACAAGCTGAGAAAAGAAAAGGCAGAAGAAAATACAGGGGAAAAACAGTATGAATCTTATCAGGGAAAATGTTAATTACACTTTAAAGCCCTTAGTCACCTAAGCTTCTATATACAATAGAAACAGACCAAATTACCTCTGCTTTTTTTTCAAACTGTGATTACAGTTCTATTTGCTACTTATCTCTCATTATCTTTACTCTAACTAGAGGAATATCAAGCATTTCTAATTTCTGGATATTGTTTTGCCAACTATTATTGAATTTCTTGTGCATGCCTTCTAAGGAACACAGATCCAGAGATGAGTGCAGCCTCTGGAGCCAGTGCACTGCAAGTCACTGGTGGTTGTTTAGTGCTCCCGCCAAAGTCTCAGGCTACAGGATGTTGGAAATGAATCCTATGATCACACCTTCTCCAAGACACTGTCACTGACTCCTCCATAGTAGTGGCTGTTAAGGTGCAATGGCAACAAAAAAAGGACTTTGCAACAACGGCACAAGTATCACCTCTATATCTTAGATCACAAAAATAAAAGTTTATGTACAGTTAATATCTATTTGTGCAATGAAATACATCAGGATTTTGTTATTGAATTCAGCGAGCAAGACTATGCTCATAGCCTACAAATTTGGCAACACTTATAAACAAGTGCAATCTGTTGTCTAGGGCTGCATTTTTACATGCCAGAAATAACAAGGGGTAGTCTTTCTTTTAAAAATGCTGTGCTCATTACAAGGAACACTTTGTCTGAAGAAACAACTGACCTTTTCTAAGATGCCCTAAATTACAATTCCTAACCAAGGAGAGGTCTTTGTCTTTAAAAGTGGTTATTTCTTTCCTGAATTTCTATTCTCAATGTTCTGTGTAAGACACCACAGGTTGCAAAGCTCCTGATTTCACAACTACGTGTAGTTGAAATATATTGATTCCCCAATGAGAAATAATTACATTGTTAAATAGGCAAAGGTAACTGTAAAATTATTTTACAAGCCATAAAAAACCCCAAATCCTAGCACATTTCTACTCAAAAGAAAGTTTCAGGTATTAAATTATGCATTTACTTGTTTTTTAAATAGATGAGGAAAGTCAAATATATTTTATTGTGGATTTACTGCTCAAATTTGTGTGGTTTTGTGGGCATTTCTAACAATAATAGTAAAAAGACCACTAAATACTAGAGCGAGCAATATGATCCTGTCATCTCTAGCCATGGTGCAAGTCTTTGGGTGTGCTTTCAGCATTTCAAAGTTCAAGAACAAGGATAAAACAATCAAATAAACACACTATATGACATGGCAAGGAGCTTCAGTTTGAGATGGCTAGGTATAGAAACAAAAAACAGTCAGGCAGGCTGAGAGCTCACTTGCAGATGATCAGATTTCATTAGTACACTCAGACTGGACTAGAGGCAGACCTGTGCAAAGCCCTAAAATCTTGAGACACTGACTTATTCATTGTCTTGATCTCAGGTTTGCAGTGCTAGATGCAAACTCATTGTTGGATTTTTATTTCAATAGTCACAGGCAAAGCAAGATGAAATTTCTCTCTAGCTATGAATGCATTCCAATTGCTTTACTAAAACTCCTTGCTAGAAGAAATGACTTCTGGCTTTTCAGACTATCAAATTTCTTGAGAACATTGATTCTTAAGCAGAACTTCTAGTTGAAATGAACGGCACAAACCTTGGTGTGAACCCTGATTTTTAATATTCAGCTTGCTTTCCACCCATTCTCTTTACATTCCTTTCTCCCCCACTTAGCCATGCTTCTCCTATTAGGTAACCCATCATTTCAACAACCCTTTAAGTGCAAAAAGTAATTCATACACATAAAATGAATAAATGCTGAAGTATGTCTGTGTAAGAACAGATAATCACGGAACTAAATAAACACTACTAGTAAAGCTGCATTTCCACTGGAAACAGCTCAGCTTCCATGCTCACCAGATCAGTCAGGTGAGTCCAACCGAATCCAGGGATTGAGCAAAATCAGCCACCTCTGCAGAAGCAGAGAGGAGCTGCAGAAGAGGGTGTGTGCCCACTTGGAGCTGTTTTAAATAGTTCTTCAGAAGTGCACTTTCCTTTACAAAGAAGAAGGGGAAACCAGCCGTAGGTACTAAGCAGGGGTGCAGAGGGGAGAAGAAATATTGTCTCCCTGATGCTTCAGGTGATTACCACAGAGCTCTCCCTGCACAGAGAGGACAGCTCCTGGCACCACAGCCCTGCAGCAGAGTGTCACACCAGGCGTGCTTGTGGCAGCACCCTAAAATCACCGCACTAGTGGCACAGGGAGAGCACTCCCACCACCCACAGACCCAGAGGTCTGAGTGAAAACACATAACTTCACAGTTCAGTGGACTTTACTTTGTTATTATCGTGGGTTTTATTAACCACTCCAGATAGAAATGCTCTGTTTTGTTTGTGACAATACTGCCACCGAACCTCCCTGAGGGAATAAAGGGAGGTCTCAGCATCATATCTCTATCTGGCTCAGTCACCTTGTCTGGGAAGAGCTGCTGGACCTCAAAAAGCTAATGTACATTTGATGATTCTGTATGATAGCCTTGGAAATGGATATTTCCGTGGCAATGAATAGAAGCCATTGCATGTGTGCACTGAGTGAAACCAAAGCCCCTTCTGCTGTAGGCTGCTGCAAGGATTTTGCATAAAATATTAAAAAGAAGCCTTCATGCCTGGAGTCCTTACTGGGTCACCTCAGTCTTCAGCTATCCTGCCAGCTCGGTCCTCTCCTTGGGGTGTAATTAAATAAGGGCAAAATGGTACGAACCTGCTAAAGGCTTCACATCGCCCAGAAGGAAATCACTGAATTACCCTGGGATGCCTGCTCTGATTAGGAATAGCACTTGCTTGATCGACGTACTTCATTTGGCAGTGAGACTAACACAGTATATAAGCAGTGGAACTGAAAAGCATTAAAGGGAAAAAATCTCAAATTATGCTCATGCAAAGAAGATTAGTGAAGGTTAAAAAGATCACAGACTATACACCTACATCCTTTCTGAAAGGCCTACAGACAGAGACTGATTTCAAACTGACTGGTGTTTTTAGCTGAGCTGAGTGCAGTTACCTGAAGGCACATCAACATTGCTGAGATCAAGGGCCCAGTTCTCAGAAGCAGTTTTTTCCATCAACAGAATTTAAGGTATGCTGTGAAGCTATTTTTTGAGTCAAGCTCTAAATATTTAAAAGTCAGTGGAAAAATCTCTCCTTGTGTAACATTATCCCACCTCAGCCTATTGTAGGGTTTCCTTCTGAGGCACCTGGTGCTGGGCCCCCCCTGGGGAGAGGGCAAGATGAGAATCATCCAACTTAGGTTCTGAGTTTGTAGTCTGGTGCAAGCAAAGCCAGAACTCTTATCTGATGAGAAGGGACAATTTTTTAAAAAATCTCATGAAAAATAAGTGAAAAGGTTTTGACAGTCCTTTTTTTCAACTGTAATTATCTTCAAAGTAATTATCTCTGGAGGAATACAGCTCTGCTCTTCCATGGCATTAAATCAACTTTGTTTTTTCTTTTCAGAAGCAGCCTAAGATTAAACCTTGATTGTAAATAGCGTATTGTGAAAGTGAGGGAAAAAATGTGTAATTACAAAAAGTTGCTTAAATTCTTGCTAAAAGACAGAAAAAAAAAAAAGACTAAGGAACAGCAATAGCTATGGGGGTTTTTTAACAGAAGAGTTTCTTTGGACTAAGTTAGTGGCACTGAAATGGAAAGAATGAATGATACAGCAAGATGCCACCTCAGCACAAAGAACATTACAGACACAATAATGTGGAACTACACAAGGAAGAGACTAGAGTTTATTTTTCAGACACCACATTCACGTTGTGCTATGCTCTGTTTACACGCACAGGGCAGAGCACGGCTCAGAAGACAGGTTTAGATCACATTTCCAGGCCTAAGAGCACCAACCTTCTAATAAAAACTATAAAATTCTCCAGATACCAGTCTGTAAGTGCTACCACAACTTCGCTGAATTGAATGGACAAAATGTTCCTCCACAATGATGTGAAACACAAATTAAAGCTAAGGTCCTACTCTATTGGTTTACGTACTCCACAATTAATCTTTTTTCTTTCCTCTCCTGCTTTAAGTTACACGTAACTCACATAGTTGGTTCAGTGAGTTTCCTTAACCAGGAAAAATCTGGCTGCTTTCACCTACACACTTACCTTCTCAAATTAAATTGGGGAAGGAACAAACCTAGAAATTAAATTATTTACATTATTTTGCTTTATCAAAATACTTATAGTCCCTTGTGGCCAGAAAATGGACAACATCCTTGCTGCAACGTCTACCCCATCTATCACCACACCTCTGGCCAAATATCATCCCTCTCTTAGGACCCTTTGGTGTGTAAAGGCTCGTGAGAAAGTTTTTCAGTCACCAGCAAGAATATATCAGCTGGAGATGTCATGATAATTCTGCTTAGAAAATATGACCACCACACCATCGAATAGAAACAGATGAAAGAAATGCTTTCTATTGAACCCAGTGTAAATCATGGAAGGGCTTGGATCCACTGGGCTTTGTTTTTTATGTCTTCAACCTACATATTCATCCTGGTTGGCCATTATTTCATACATCTAGTCTGAATGTAATTGCATACAGTGACACCCAGAGTAACCAGCTTTCAGCAACAGACACTATCACTTGAACTACAGCACTACTACCAAAGATGGCTGTAACAGCAGATGAGTATTGTCTATGTGTTAGTGTATAATACTGTCAGCTTGCCAGAAATAATTTCAATGAGGAACTAGGACCAGCCATGGCTGAGGTATCATGAGGGGTGCTGAAAAACAATGGTCCATCAAGACATGCTGCTGGAATGTGTTCCTAAGGACAGCCAATATTTTCTTTGCAGGAAACCTGTTCCTATAAAGAAAGCAGAGACACTAGTATTTTTCTGAACCACAAAAAAGCTAAGTTTTTCATCAGCTTTGAGCCACAAAACCCAGTAAGGCTAGATATACAATGGGAAAAGGTTCTACTTTGTGAGCAGATGAAAGAAGACCTGTATCTTCAGTTTAAATCATGAAAGCTCCTGATCACACCACATCTAATCTCTGCAGCTTAGTTGTACACAGGATGTCCACCTTTCTCATGCCAGGCTTCACTGCTTGCTTTCTGTTCCAAATCTGTGGAAATCACTATCAGGTACTGACTACATGAAGTTGTTTATCCTTCAACTGCATGTGACTTTTGCTTTTAGAGTCTCTAGCATAATGACAGTATGTGTTTGCTTAGCACGAGCAACTGCTCTCCAGAGCCCTGCATCCCTGCAGTGCTGCTGTACCAGTACTGCCAACCATACCCCAGTCCCAGCCAGCCAGTTGTCTCCTGACATTTGACAGTTCAGCTGTCCCTTCTCTTGTCAGCCACAAGTGGTTTTCTGGGCTGTTAATGGTAGAATCTGGTAATAAAGTGCGTGTTACTTGATTCTGAACAGGCAATTAGACTTCCTCATTTAGTTTTTAGGGCTTTAACTGCCCAACTTGACACTAATGTGAATTAACCAGCATCTCACCCTGCTATGCCACTGCCATTAATGCCAGTGCAATGTGCACAATAATTATGATATATCGTATGGCTGGAAGCTCATCTCCATATCATTCACCTTTTTTTTTTCAAATTGGTCTGTTGTTAAGATCACACATTCCCTAATTAACACCTTCTTTCTGTGGTTACTAATGGCTCTGTTGATACCACTTCTTCAGGCTGCCTCTATTATAATAAAGTCTTGTGGGTATATCCAACTCCAACTGTCCGCTTTAATTAAGAGACAGATGTCATTGACTTTTATTTAACACTTAACAGACACAGTCCCCTGGACGGTAAGTGAGGAAGGGAAATGCTTCATCTTTTGACTCTTTCTTCATTATGTAGGGCAGAACTCTGGGAAATGGCTTGGATAAGGTATTGGGAAGTGAGACTAGTACCTGAAATAGCAGCATCTGGGAGAAGGTCAGCCTTGGACTTTTTTAAAGAAAAATGTGTCTAAGGCAGAACACAGTGAATTTATGGATGGAACAGAGGCAGAGATGATTTAAATGAATCACAGGAGAAAACAACTCTCCCATTTAACAAGACTTGTCAGGTTCACCTATGGCTCTTTCTGTAGCTTCACCAGAAATTAGAAACAGTCAGTTGTGTTCATTTCATATTTTGAGGACAATTGATCTAATACAAAACCTAACAAAGGAGGGAATCTCATTTAGCTTTGTCAGGCTTTCGCTAGCACTAGATCATGGAAGTGAAGATTTCCTATATAGGATAGTCCATGCTGGTTGTGAAACAGCATGAGAAAAGGTAGAGCGCAAAATGGATGTACAATGTCTGCTAGAGAGAACTTTTCATCAGACTACCATAGTGTCTTTGCTCTTGAAAGCAATGTTCAAGCTAATCCTTCAGAAGGCTAAAAAGACAGAGATCAATAGTATTTGACTATATTGTTTTGACACTGCAAAAGCTATTCAGGACATTGCATACATTCAAAGCACCTGTCATATTCTCTTTAAAAATCTCATATAATTTGATTGTTTGTTTACAAGTGGGGAACATGTATACAGAAATAAAATACCCACTTCAGAAGAGCATATTCATTAATCTATGTTAGTGTATTTCTTTTGGTACTATACAACATTATTATAGGCATAAAGTTCTACTATTTCGTAAATGTACAATACCTTAAAATTCCAAAGTTTATTTTAAATATTAAAGCTGAAGACTAGAAAACAATTTAAATAACAAATGCTCATTTTATATTTTGTTTGCTTTTTGAAATGGAAAAACTAAAACTTTGAACACAGAACAACAATTTAAAATTTGGAATGATTTTGAGCCCAGTTCTAATTTACCATGAGGGATTAACAGGAGGGTTAAAGCCAGACATGTTCCTACTTTGAAATTCAATAGCTAAGCCTTCACAACATTTGCTGCTCAGGTTAGGGCTGCTTTGTTATATTTCCTCTGTGGCTTTTACAATTTTCAGCCCCCCCCCTGCCACAGTGTTGTGCTCAAACTCACAGTTGTATTTCTCATGGCCCCACATGTCTTGTTCTCAGACGTATTTTTGCAAAGCAAAGTGATCTGAAAGACTGTACAGATACTTTGAAGTAAATAACCATTTGATGTAAGATGCAAGGGAAAATAAATCCATGCTGATCATGTGTCCAGTTCACCTGAGATGTAAACAATATCTATGTATCTTTTAATGCTTATGATTTGATTTCAAATGGCTTGGAAGTGAAGCCATGAAAAAGACTTTCAAATAAGGGGCCCAGTGGAAGGTTAAGGCAACACATTTACAAATCTGTTGCCCTTTTTTTCTTCCTCTCCCCAGCATAATAAGCCTTAGACTTTACCTCATTGGCTGTGCATAATAAAAGCCTTCAGGCTGGAGAAAATGGTTTAGGAGGGAAGGCATGATAGTATTGGGAAAATCATTAACAACAGGAAGTATTGAGAACATTAAAATCTGCTTACCTAAGAAAAGCAAATGAGAAGAGTGGGAAATTAGTGCTCTAGAAAACCCAAAAGAAAGTGTGATACCCTATAAACTGCACTATTATTCCTTCCTGTTGCAAACCACAAAGCGTTTTCTTTCACAAGTTCTTTTCTAACAGATAAGCCCCTTACAACTATGATGCGGGAATGCAACTTTATAGTCTTCTATAGAGAAACACAACCCAGCTTTCAGAGTTTACCCAATCTCCAGGTTTAATAGAGGGCTATTGTACTGCTGCATGTCAAAGCTTAATGTCTTCAGCGAGAGAAACACTGGCAAGGGTAAAAACAAGTTTCCACTGTTGCTGCTTTGAAATATAGTTCATTTTAATAACGACAGTTGAAAGGCTTTCACACTTGGACTTAAGATACTGACACATTTTTCTTAAGTAAATATTAATATCTTGTTTGTTTACTTTTTTTTTAAGCACTGTGATGTATTTCTCCATTCCAGGTTCTCGGAATGAGTTGTACTTACTAAACCACTTCCCTATTACAAGAACACAACAGTAAGTATTGTTTCTGGATGCATACACATTTGAATGTACTCCATCATTTACCTCAGGTAAATACAACAAAATACCTACTGCCCTGGTCTTGTACCCTATAAAGCAAATTCTTCATTCTGTGAGGCTGTTGGTTTTTTTTTTTACTTGATCTAAGTGAATTGGGGCTATTCATCCACAGCAGTCTGAAAAGTCATGCTTTAGAGTCAATATTTGGCCAGATTAGAGCTTACCAGGGAAATGTGTGATTAGCTGTTTCCTTACTAGCTGAACATAGAGTAGTACTTACTGTGCACCTATAATCCATCAATTAAATACAGCAAACTATGTTAGTAGTTGAAGAGTTCATGAATAGTGCTGTAGGATCCTCCTCCAGAGATCCAAAATGGGACAGCATATTGTCCCACTAAGGTATTGCATGATGGTTTTCAATCAAAACACTGGTCAGCTGAGTGGGTATCTCCACATAACAATCACAGAATCACGGAACGTTAGGGGTTGGAAGGGACTTGAAAGATCATCTAGTCCACCCTTCCCTGCCAGAGCAGGATCACCTAGATTGGATCACACAGGAACACATCCAGGCTGGTTTTAAATGTCTCCAGAGAAGGAGACTCCACAACCCCTCTGGGCAGCCTGTTCCAGTGTCTGTCACCCTCACCATGAAGAATTTTTTTCTCATATTTATGTGGAACCTCCTATGTTCCAGCTTGCACAATCTTCATTCACATCTTGACTTGCAATGGCTGCACAACCTAAGCCACACTATGGCTGTGGTTCAATCACATTTTAGAATAAAGATTTTTATTTGTAAAAGTGCTTTTTTAGTGATAGTGTAGTAACTGGCAAATTTATTTATTCCTCAGTGAAGGGAGCTATTAAATCAAGAAGTCTCAATCCTCTCCACACTGCCCTGGCAACAGAAATCTTTTAGAAGTATGCAAGATGGATGCAATTGGTGTGAAGAAGAGAGAACATAGATGAAAGATCATAGACCAGTTTTTAAATAATTTGCACTGAAAGTATCTCTAAGAACTAAAAATCTACAACAAATGTTCTGGATACAAACCAGGGCTACAAGGAGAAGGAGACATTCAGAAAGGTGCTGGCTTACAGGACAGCTGAACAGCTCATCTCTGCCAAAACTCTGTCTTGTTAGATAGTGTTGTCTGCAAGTAGGCCGAAGAAGTCAGAGGGACACGTAACATATGGGTTAATGGGGACATCACTGTTGGCAAAAACTGGTTGGACTCAAGTTGCTATAGAAATTTGGGGAAATGAAAAGATTCTAAATATCATAAAACTTATAAAAAAAAAAAAAAAGGTCTGGGCAACCACCAAGCTCTCCCCAGAGGAGGCAAAAATAGCCTTCTCCCTAGACAAGTCCACATATTTGGCTGTGGACCTCTTCTGAACACAGATCTGCTCAGACCCATCACATGCAAACCCACCAGAGGAAAAGGATTGTTTACAGCTTCCATTTAAGGGCAATCTTTATTGGAGCTGAGCATGCATAGTACTTCCTTTAGTCAGCTTTAGACAGGGTGATTTGAAAAACGAAAAATGTCCTTCAAAGCTCCAGGTGAAATCTGATGTTATAAAATGGGTCAGTGTTACCATCTACTACAAGCAATAGTGTCTGTCTCACAAAACCACTAGAAGAAAGTGGGTGAAGGAAGCAACAAAGAAGGTATCAGCTGAATGGCTGGAGGGGTCTGTTCTCTTCCACTCTGAAAGGAACACATATAGATAGAACAGGGTGGGTTATAGGAACATCCATCCCCCATTGCAGCTCTCACTATATCCTTGCTGTCATAGCTAGAGACCTCATAGTAAGCTTATGATTTTCTATTACATTTCAGAGATCTTTACATCACTTTCTATGGAATTCTGCTAATTACAGAGGCTTTCACATAACTGAAAGAACTAGTTCCTTGGGGGGTGGGGGATAAAATCAATCAGGCCATTAAAAAAACCAAACCAACTTTTCTATGTATATTAATCTGAAACAATAGGAGCTAACTATGTTTACTGAAATTGTGTTTCCTCCTCAAGAATATGACTAACAAGCCCAAATGACACAAGCTTACATAGCACAGAAAAAGACTCCAGAGAACAGAAACTTTCTTCTGATGCAACCAACAATACAACAAACTTTAGGTAAACTGAGACATAACCTCTTGGATGTCAGGGGGAAAAAAAAGAGAGAATTCAGGATTTAGTCAAAGTTAGAGAAGAATTCTGCAGGCCCAGTTCTGTCCCTTTGAATGCTGTTCATGTGGGGAGATACTGTGCCTAGATCAGGGCTCCCCAGGGCACCAGATCCAGCCCTCTGGGCTGTTGCGTGACAAGTGTGTTACATGAATACATCTACCATTTTCCACTTGGAAATCTTGGCAGATCTTCTCATTTTATTTGAAAACCTAAGGCATACTGGGGGCTGCCAGCTATACCAGTAACACTACGTCAGCCTTGTGGTGGTCTTGTCAGATGTTGAAGCATGTTGCACTACACGTCTGTGGTCCCTGCACCTTCACCTACCAAACTCCAGGTCTTTGGAAAAGCATTTTCAGTCACTTGTGCCAGCTCATATCACAGCATAGGCAAGGGTTGAGGAACAAGGCTTAGATTTGTGGGCTTTTTGCTGATAAAAGCAAACAGGCTCAAGCCAATCCCAAATGAGTGAGCTCAGATGCTGTCTTCCAAAAGCATTTCCCAGGCAGCAGTTGAAAGAATGCAGCTTTCCCCACTCCTGGGAAAGTTTGCTGCCTTCTCTGGAGAGTGCTAAGCCTTCCAGGCATGACTTTTATCTCTATCTCAAAGCTACTTCTGAAGATCAATGCTTTTGCTATCAGACCATACCAAATGATAGAGATTTTTTTTTTTTTTTTCAAATCTCTAAAGGATGAACCATCCTGAATTTTCCATTGGCTTTATTTCCTCTCTTCCTTTGCCCCTGTCAGGAGAAAAAAAACCAAACAAAACAAAAAACCCAAAACAAACAAAAAACCCCACAACAAAAAAAACCCTCACACAAAAGCATCCTCCACTTTACCACAGCCCTTCATGTCCATGCTAGAATTGCTTCAGCAGACCAGCCAGGCCTTTGGTTACACACTTGGAGGAAGTGACTCCTGGTGAAGGGAAAAAAACCTTCACTTTTATAAAGAATCCAATTTTAAAGGAGCAGATCATCACATCTGGACTTAAGACAGTAAGTGACAGGGACTATAAACTGGAAAATAAAGGATTTTGTGGCCTGAGGTACTGTAGGCAGGACAAATCCTTCAAATTACAGAAGATCCTGGTTAAACTCATTACTTGCTGTTCAGAAGTCTTCCAGCACTTTTCATTCTTTGCTAAATTTATCAAACTAAATCCCTTCCCTAAGATCAAAGTCTTCTGGGATACAGAAGCTGAAAAGACTTTAAAGCGCTATGATCCAAGGGGACTCTATGATGAAAACAGGCTTCAGTAATACAACCTCTTAATTGTTCCTGTAACTCAGCATGATACACTGTCTCAATGTCATCAGCAACAAAAGACTTCTCAACAGGAAATACTGATTTACGGGATCCACACATTGTCTCATATGCAATCATAAGTCGTGCTGAGAGAGGCAGCCTTGTTCAGAGGGCCCTCAGAATAATTAATTTTCAAAATACCATGATTTTTTGAATATTCTTTTGTAGTACATCTCACCTTCGTGACCAGACAGCATAAACCACATTTCTCCACGTACTTATTTACCTTTGTGGCAATACTTCACATTTTAAATAGTAAGGCTTGCTATTCAGTGAAGGTCCAGTTCAAAAATCAATTAAATCAATTGGAAACAATGGAGAAGTTAATGTATTTTTTATTTTCCCTGATTGTTCTAGAAACATACAAGGAATACAATATCAGCTGAGAGGAGAGAGCAGCAATCAACAAAACAAAAACCAGACTGTCGGTCTAAAATACTTCTCCATCGATCACTTCCATAGTACCCAGACAATATGTTCAATACCAAACTCAAAATACTAATCCAGTTAGGCATTCCCTACTTGTGTTATTGCTTTCCATTGGGGTGAATCACTGCCATTTTTAACAGATATTTTAATTATCGAAATTTTGTGGGACTTTCTACATTTCTGTGTGTATTTCAAACAGGAGAGACAGAACTGTACAGAACTCAGGTTTGACTTCATTACAAATAAGGGCAAATTTCAAGGTGGCTCATTTATTTCTCTAGGGAAAAGTAAGTTTATTTGCCTGCCAAATATTTGCTTCCAAATCATTCTGCAAAGTTACTCCTACAACTCTTCCTCTCTTTCCACAGCCCTCCAGGAGTCTGCCCACGTTTGCTGATATGACACCACCTGTCAGAGTTCATAAAAAATTGCACTGCAGTATAAATTTTTCCTTTGGATTAGAGGAGGACTCTTACACGAATTACACAAGATACCATGAAAAGCTATTTCCAGGTATTTCTTTCCAGAGAGACTTTCACATACTGCAAAAAGCATCATTAAATGGTTGTGAAATTCTTATTCATTCCTATNAGCTCTTCATTGCTTAGAATGTGAAGCTGGCTGGGCCTACTTTGACATGTCTTGCTCCTTGAGGACTTTGACAACCCAGAGAGCCAACCCCAGGGGTTATCTTACTCATGCACACTGAAGTTTCCTGGAAAGAACAGACTGCAGAAAAGTCCATAGAGTCATACTCGGACTTGCTTTCCTTCAACCATTAACCTCCTGCCTAAGCCAACAGAAGCTTCCTGAAAACCTCCCTGACATTCTCTCTTGCACCAGCAATTCTCTGTGCTCAAGTCACACAGGCAAAATGTCTTCATTCTTGTCAGCGTTACTCCTGAATTGCACCAGTAAGGTGCTCCAGAAGAACTGCTGCTGATGTTGTACAAGTCAACTCTTAATCAAAATGCAATGAATATTTCATATAAAAAGCTAAAAACCTACAAGCAATGACAAAAAAAAACCCTATCAGAATTCCACTTTCCATAAGGATGAATGAGAACCAGCTTGCACAGACCAGCACCTCGATATAAACAATGAAGACAAATTCCTGAGTGAGAGTCTGATAACAAAGACACAAGAAATAAATTCTCCCTGGCCAAGTTGTGTTTAATGTAAGATAAAGGACTGGGAAAAAAAGGGATTTCTCCATGACCTGGATTTTATGGCTGATCAGCTTAGACCCTCTGTATTGTTCTCAGCTGCTTCTGACGAAATGGAACCTGTGTGGAGCAACAGGTTAAGAAGAAGCTCATGAGAAATGAGAACAGGGAAAGTCCAGCCACTTGCTGATGAAGTAGTTACAAACTGCATAGACAAACTCAGTCCCATGTTTGACCACAGCTTTCTTGAGACCAGGGGTGCAGAAAAGTCATGATTTGGGCTTATATAAAATTAAATCTAATTTGGAGATGTTTTCCATTCCTAAGGTCTCTAATGCTATTGCATTTAGTTGGTCAGGCAGAAAATTACTTTCCATAAATAAGGTCCTTGTGTTTTGGAAGAAGGTAAGTGCTGCTAGCTAAACAGCTCTTCAGTTTATCCACACCAGTGTTTGACTTTATTTCCTTTACTAGGATGGTTATTATCTTCGTCTATAATCCCACCCATCTGACTCTGCTGGCAGGACACTGCAGAATCCACATGTAGGATGAAATACACATTATGGTTAAACCCATGGGACATACGCATCCATGACATGAATGAAAAATGTTGTCTTCAGCTATGTTCTGAGTCTGCTTTTGCTAAAAACAATGGCATTTATGCCAAGACTCTGAAGACAATGCTGCAGCACAGAACAATAGTTTTGAAGGGACCTGAAGTCTCCCAAAACATCCTTCTACCCTTACACAGGATTAACCATAGCTATGCAATTGCTCATCTTCTCTGGAAAACATCCACTGACTGAAGCTAGATATGTTGGGACACATTTTCAGCTAATATGAAGTTGTTTGACAACAATTGACATCAGCCAAAGAATCAGGTCTGATAGTTCTAGACTCCAGGCTTCCTCATTAGAAAACACATATGGGTGAAGTTACAGTTTACAGTAACCTTCTGTTATCAGAGCCATGAGAATCAGGATGGACGTTTGCTGGCTTTCAATGAGAAGCACTGAAGGTGTATTGGACAGATGCAAGTAGTGTTCGAACTTTCCATTTTTCTATCTATTCTATATCCACAGCACTATATTCTTTGCTTTTCTGTCAAAATGCAGTGAAAATCACCATTATCTCAGCATCTGGAAGGAAAGAAGCCTAACTGTTGGCTTTTTCTTTTCCTCTTTGTTTTTATTTTTAATGGTATCCTTTTCTGACAGGAATACTAGTAGATGATATTCCCTGTGCCTGTGACTCATTCAGGTGCATATGCAGAACTATCTTTCTGTCAAACTAGGCTAATTATGCCACTATTCCCTAGTTGTGGATTATAGCAAAAATTCAATTAAGATTCAGCCCTTCATTATGATACTTTAAGCATAATTTCTGAACAACTGCATGACTCCAATAAGTGCCTGGGTTTGATGAGAGACAGGTGGGAATTACAAAGTGGATTCTCCCCACATTGCAGTGGGAAGAGGAAGCCTAACCTCTCTGTGCTTTTGAAAAATCTATGCCTCTGTTTCTAAAATGCCATCTCTGGAAATAATGCCCACATAGCAGTTTCCTCATGCCAGAAAAAAAAAAGACCAAACAGGTGAGCATTTTATGAACACAATTAAGGACACCAATGGCACCATACAGTTGGGCCTTAAACTAGCTATCAGGGCCTGCACTTTCAATAAGCTGCACACCCTTGTGGAATGGAGCTTCTATCCAGGAGACCTGGCATGGTGCTTTACAGCACTGTATACTGGAGATACAGTACCAAAGTTCTTGGTTTTGAACCCATTTGCCTCTTACTGATACTTGTTGAATTCTACAACAGAAGTGAAATTTTTGTTGTTTCTACCAAGCTAAAGAAGTTTTTCATGACCACTTTGGTCCAATAAGATCCAATTCCAAAGATAGTATGGAGAAGGGACATAGCTGAGATTTGTTAACTGCATCTTAGTAGTGATGTTTCAGTTGCAGTGGCATTTTGGGCATGCAAACAATCATGATGCTTAGGTAACAACCAATACTCACTTACGACAACATATTTCTCTCACAGCTCACTGTCAAAGGAATTATTATCCCAACTTTAGTTTTTGGGAAGCAAGGCACTGAGCACTGAGGACCAATGTTTTCCAACTAGCTATTGATTTTTGTAGTGCTCCTGTGTTTCCTGTGTTGAAGAGTCCAGCTGGAGCTAACAGACCTCATCTTACAGAAGCACCAATTACACACAAGCCCTGCTGAATCGCTGGGAGCTGCAGGTTATCAGCATTTCTGAAAAAATAATTGAAGAGAACTAAATTAGTTTGTTGCGATAATTTGGACAGGCAAAACATAAGGGATTACTTTGGTAAAACCATGGCCCACCTCCCATCCAAGGTCATAGAGTACATCTATTGCACAAGAGGGAACTGAGTCCCAATCTCCTAAGAGTGTAGAAATTAGAATTATACAGTAGAACTTTGTGGAAACTGGGCTAATGATTCAGCTGTATCATGTCTCTAGTGCATAATTTGAATGACACTGATGAAGCATCATCATCATTTCATAATCATCCATACCACTGTAGACTCTGGAGTATAACAGAAATATTTATGAAGCCAGTTAGGAAATACACATGGGCTCCTTGACTGCCTTACGAAAAATCAAAGTAACCATGTACAGGGCTATTTTTTTTTTAACGGCTTCTTTGAAGCATGAAAAAACATAACAAGAGAAGGGACAAATTCCTAAACTAGGCTGAAAAGAGAGATAATGACACAATTTACAGATGCAGGTATGATTTTCTGGTAAGTAGCAAAAAATCTCAGATCCAAACATCCAATAGCTACATGTCTTCCCCTTACTGATATTTAAAATAGACACGTTATTTCTTGATGAGTCTACTCCAGATATAATTGTTTCTACATAAGCATTGCTTCTATGAAACCAGATTTGCCAATCAGCACGCTGATGAATATCAAAGCAAACACTCACTAAGTTCCTGAACCTGGTATTTTCAGACAAATATCATGGAAATTCTGAATGAACAAAAATTAATACTAAAGGTCAGACACAATAAAGAAACACTGAGAAAACACTTCTGGAACACACACACTTGCATTTGTCAAGCGTAGCCTTTCAACAAAATTGTCCATTTTACAAAGCAGGAAAGCAGATAAATTATTCTAGAGATACACATTGATGAAGGGTAAAAATATTTACAGTTATATGTTATGTAGTTTAAGAAATCCTTCTGGCTTTGTTCTTGCTAAGTCATATCTGATTATAAGATATCACTTTGATAATTCCAAATAACAAACTTGGAGAGCATGAAGCTTTTAATTAAGTAATTCTCAACCACTGATAACCTCCTCCCTCTCTGTTCCTCTGCCCCTCTACTCATTAAAATGTGGTGGATCTCTAACGCTTACATGGAAATGTAATTTTTTTTTTTCTGCTAGAAACCACTGCTCCTTTATGCAGTTGAAAAACTTCTGCAACAGTTACAAAGCGAATGCTAATGGTATAAAACATACGCATATGGTTGAAATTCTGAACATCAAAATTTACAATCCCAATCGCCTTCCTCCAACTGACATTCAATATTCTGTAAATAGCTTTAAAGAGCCTTCCTCATTTAGAAACGCTGAAATATAAGTAAAAAAAAAATTATAGGAATGGGTTAATTTTTTTTTATTTGCCCTTTTCTATTATTTGTAGTTCCTTTGTATAATGCTATTAGTTGCAATCCTTTATAGGTTTTATATTGTCCCCCATTAGTATTAAAATTGAAATTTATTACAGGTCATATGCTCATCTGATGTAAATTAGAGTAGCTACTGAAATAAAAGCTACAGACTGAAAGTAATGTTGAATACTAGAGCAAAAAGGCTATCTTCTTCTGCTTGACAAAAAGTGTGTTGGGAATTTCTCTTTAAAAGAAAAGACAGAGAATATCTGTTAAAAAAATGTGCTTCTCTTTTGCTAGTGAAAGGCATTGATTCCCTTCACCAAAATATATCTATTGAGAATAATCCCCACACAGCAAGAAAACAAATGCCACCTAAAACTACAACTTAAACATTTGGCATATTCACAAAAATGTAACCACACCAGCTAAGAATGTAAAGCTGGAAACAAAGCAGGTGTATAACAAAAGTCATCAGGTGTTATTCTTTCAGAATGCTTGAGAAGGCTTCCCAGAAATTCATTTCTAGAAGAAAAGTTTGTCTATACACCAGTGACTCATGCTTATAAAAACATCTTTCTGCTTTTCCTACTGAAGTTTCTATCCATCTGTTGCTCTAACTCATCTTACACAGACATAAACTTTTTAACAAAATAACGCAAACCAACCTGCCTGAAATCACATTGTCCTGGGGGCAGAGCTGGGAACTAAATCTCTTCCTTAGTCCCCATCCAGTGCCATAGGAGGAGACAATAAAACTCATCTCCAACACTTGGTGGCTCCTGTTCTTTCAGTCATACATTTTACTGAGTGCATAATTCTGGAGGAGAGATTATTAATTTCTCTCTAAATAATGAAACTACCAGTGCATAAATCTAATATCATGTCCTGGCTAACACCAAACCTCTGACTGCCCTGCAACTGAGCATTTGCTGCAACTGAAAATGAAACCATGACACCTAAAGTCGAAAAGTTTAATTTAAGGTTAAGGATCTGCCATGTGCCTTGATGACACACTACAGACTACATTGTCTGAAGCCCTGGGTCCCAAAAGCCCAGCCCCAAGACACTTCTCTGAATGGGCTTCCAAATGCCACCAGATAAGTCCAAGCTTCTCTGATATCCTAAAGAAAATCAGATTGTCTGTAACTGATATAGACAAATCCCATTTTCTGTATAACACACCATTCCCAGTTCTAATCACAGATTTAATTACTGTTCTTGGACTTAAAACAACACAGAAATGAGTGGTAAGTACTCCATTCCAGCTGGTACAGACTTCATCCTTGCAGTATACAGGAAGCAAGTTCTGCAACACCTGGTTCTTCTGACCCCAACCTGAAACCTAATTTTGCTTGAATTAGCATTCTGTGTGGTGTCAGAATCCATAAATGAGACAATATACCCACATGCTCTCTGGGCTCTAGCTTAATTTTAAATTGGGTAACATTGCAAAATTCAGGAATTCGACTAGCTTAGCAGCTCCTGTTTCTCTGGAAACTAACCCTAACCTTAGCCTTATCCTGAATTGGCCTGGCACAACAAATAATAACCTCCAAACACACAGTAATCCTCAACCTAAACAGAGGTTTGTCCTCCTCTTTGTATGGGATGTTATGCAATCTGCAACAGTTTGTGTGACCCTGCTTTTTTATTTCCCCCTGCTTAATGCAGGTCCCTTTGCACACCCTGAATCACTTGTAAACATTTGGATTTGTATAGGAAGAATCCGAGTGTGGACACACATGCTATCCTAATCTTAAAACAAAATGAGTGTAGATATTTTCAGTTTTCAAGGATGACTGACATTTCATCAAGTTTCAGGTCAGTTTGTCTGCTAGGAAGCAAAGCAGCATGTCCACATTTTACCTGGAGACAGGCTCAGGTTTGTAGAGTACTCATCAATAGCTTATATATTCACTGAATTCAGATTTTCACCCCTTGTTTCATGCTTGACTGTTCTCCTCTTTAGTGAGTGTAGCAAACCTCATCTAATAAGAAAATCCATCTCATAAAGAATATATCTTTTTATTTTTGAGTCATTTGCATGGGTCAAATTTCTGTTGTATGTAAAACTTGATTTCTATGTATCAAATTCTGCTCACAATTACTTCTGGAGAGCCCTGGGGGCTGCAAGTCTATGGTGCTAGGAATCAATCCTTCATTCTTCTGATATCTTACGTGATGTCCCAGCTGTATCAAAGAGCCACTTCCAGGACTTCCAGCCCTGTATGTTAACAGCAGTCTGCCTCTCTAGGTTGTTACTCACTTTTATGTTGCTGTAGCAAGAGCACAAGCTGGAGTAATAGCTTATCCTATGCTTGTGCTCTGTGTTTGGGGAACGGGTAATTGGTTTCATAGCTTTTTATGAAGTCTCATTTATAATAGCATCCAGCTGCTTTATCAGCCACTATATCCTCTTGTTCCCCCCTCTATCCACTGATAAATTTTACTCTTGACCCGGACTTGGTCAGCGCTCAGGAGACACATTCTCTTGTGTGTCAGATCTCCCCCGAGTGCTTTTTTCACAAAGTCCAGCATAGCGTGTGATGGCCTAAAAGAAGAAAGATCCAAGCCTCAGTAACAATCCACTATTTGTGTTTTCATATAATCACATCTGGGTTACTATAACTCATTCTTCATAGCTGCAGAACTGCAGCCTCTGAACTTTGTTATTTATCAGCAGTGATTTAAGCATCACCCAGAATTTGAACTTCCCCTTCACAGTCTGTCTCCATGACCCCTCGATGCACACGCAGGTGCTCTGTGCAGACCACCCACACGTAGCACTGCCTGTCCCTCTCTCTCCCATCTTGCATTGCCCCTTGCTTAGATCCAAATTGCAAAGCAGACCTGACAGTTGCATAAAGCCATGGGCTGGCCTTAGGTACTTGAAATCAGAGCAGTCAATTCAGGCTGCCAGACTCATGTCACTTGCAGACTAATTGAGCTTATAACATTTACCTCCAGGTGGCCTCTGCTCCATCTAGTCACCTTCCTTGCTTTCTGATTATAAAGCGTTCTTTTTCCCAAGCAGCTCCATACAAAAACTGAGATAAGGGTGGTGGTTGTTCTTTGTTTTGTTTTTTTCTGGAGGAGAATGTTAGGAAAAGCTCCAGCTATTAATTTGATGAAGGAGGTGCTAGAAATTACAGCAAATGTCAACGTCAATCCATATAGAAGTTCTGAAGTGTTTTTATTCCAAACTCATGCAATCGGGCAATGCAGAGTATGTGTTTTTTTCATAGCCACTCTCTTAGCCCCTCAGTTTCCCCTGCTTTTATTTCAGAAGTTTCTCACATTTTGCATTACTCTCCAGAAGACAGGCAGTCACCACAAGTCTTAATAAGGTGTCTATTTATCTAAGTAATGGGTATCAAATATCTGTTTGAAAAAATGGACCTGAATGTGTGACAAGTAAAACCCAACCATATACAAATTAGAAAATAAATCATTATTATCCTAAAAATAAACAGACTTTCTAAAAGGGAAGAACTTTTTTTCTGCTGTAAAACAAACAAAACTTCAAAGCAATCTGTAACTCTCCTTTGTTTCTTTGTGGGAAGGATAAATTTACTTTGCCCAATTTCATTCTTACAAGGCCAGAAGTGGAAATAGAAATGGGTTTTTAAAGGTTTAAAACAGAAAAAAAAAAAAAAAAAAAAACCCATAGGAACAGAAAGGATTAAAAAATAGAAGGCAAAAGATGATCTTTGGTGATGGAGCCACAGACGCAGTGCAAGTAAAAATGCTGAAATGAAGATTCACTATTATACCACCACACTGTTTTGGCTGGTTAAAGTATTAACCAAGTACCAAGTCTTGATATGACTTTACACATGTACTAGGGTCACATACAAATCCCAAAAATTCCATGTGGATTTCTGTGGAATTAAGATTTTGCACACACACACTTCTTATCTCCTGGTAAATACTAAACTTTTGCTGAAATCCTTGAACATTTGCAGTAGGTCCAAAGAGTTCACTCCTTGGTAGGTTTCTGATATTGGTGTTGCTACAGACAACATCTCTACAGAAAAGTCACATAAGGATAAACAGTCTGGCCAGTAAAATGTTTTGCTGATAGATCTGACACCAAAGAAACTCATCATTAAGGAGCAGGAAAACTGCTTATTCACAGTAAAAAGTCTCTCAAGCAATTCAGCTTTAGAGAAACAAGATGTATGTGCACAGTAAGTCAGTACAGCCAACTAAGACCCAATTCTGCACCATCAAACCAACAGACACTGCAGCTGAGGGCAGCTGGGCACAGCACTGACCCCAAAACAGGCAAATGTAAAACTGACCACTCTCCCTTCAAGTCTGTAGAAGAAGCTGTGACTGAAATGAGCACATGGGAAGGTGATAATGTGAACATCCTACCTCAAGATTCTGTTGTATTTCTTCCCAGTTAGGATGTTCACATAGCATTTCTGTGCAGTTTTAAATACTGTTTTTTAACCCCAAGAGGAGTGATTTTAAACGCTACAAGAGAAGAGTCAAGACTCCTTCAGAGGCACCTTACGAGACTCCAATACACATTGTTTTTTCCTGAGCCTAAATAGACTCTGCAAGCATCATCATCAACATCTCTAAAACCCAACCAACAGCTCCAGAAAATTCTACAAGCTTACAAGAAAATATATTGTTCAACTGCTGCCAAGAAGCCTGAATAAAATAGAGAAACCACTTGAGAGCTTTCTTTAACTCCTGCAGTCATTGCACCTGAAGATCTCTGCTCCTTGAGACACTCTGGTCAAACAATTTACACCCAGCTAAACTTTGTTTGCTGGTGTAAGAAGTGCTGTCTGGATGCTGAAGATGGATGAGGAGTAAAGAATTTTTTGATCATCAATATGAAAAGACAAGGCTAATAACCAGAGACACAAAACCCCCAAAAGTCTTGCTGGGAAGAGTCCCAGCTTGGGAGGGGATTACAATAGACAACAAAATGCAATAGCACCGCACAGAGGTTGCAGAGAAACTGCTTTTTGAGAGATCATGTCACAGCGAGTTACAGATCACAGACCACATATGATCCCATAGGTCACAGCAGCCTCTGACAGAACCACTTCCCAAGCAAGTTATCAATAAAGCTCACAGGCAAATCTACCCATGAGGACGTTTCCCAGCTCAGCTACATTATGGAACATAATTTTCAACCCTTTCACAACAAAATAAATTTCTCCTTTGACAAATGACTCTATAAGAAAGAATCGCAGGCAGAAAGCCAGGCTACAACCACCATGTCAGTGCATATCTGCACATTACTCTCAGTACACAGCGTTCAATGCTTGTTCCCAAATTCATCCTGCCTTCCCTTGGCTGACCATTAATGTCTCAGCCTTGCACAGGCCTGTTTATTTCAAGCCCTTCTATTTCCTCTCTAAAGCTTTTTATTCAGAAAGCAATTAAAGTTTCATAGAAGTACAACTTCCCAAACATGAACTGTTTCCCATGCATACAATGCCTTATTCTTTTAATAAAAACATGGCCCTTTGCATCAATAAAACAGAACAAGTAGCGAGTTCTCTGCCTGTTTAATGAAAGGGCAATGTATTGAGTGTATTCTCCAATGTTAAAAAGCTTTTCCTTTTTGTCAGATGAGCTCCCTTCCCACTTGCTGTTTTAATAAAACATGGCAAGAAGCACTAAGAACAGAGGAGCTGCACACTGTAATGCTGGGCTGTGTGCAGAAATGAGTATTCCACCAACCCACACTCCCAAAAGCAGGGAGACAAAGATCTGTGATTAAAAACCCTTCCTTGGCTGCATCTGGCACACCAAAAGCATCCACATCCCTTCCTCCCAGCACCCTCAGGTCTCTGCTTTGCAGGCAGCTGCCAAACTGCTCAGCAGCCTCTGGCCAGGGCTTTGGGCCTTCCCACCTCCCCGTCTGACCCCACCAGGCACACACAGCACCATAGGTGAGGCCACAGAGGGGTCTGGACCCTCTGGCAGGCACCACATGAGACAGGTGAGCCTGTTGTGTTCACAAGACATTTCAACTCCCACTGGGTATTTGGAAGCTCCAGTTGTCCTGCCAGCACCACATTCTCCCAAGCCTCCTGAAACCCCACCATGGCCCTACAGAAGTTTTAACACTCACAGGGGATTTTCCTGCTTAATGAAGAAATTATGACAAATAAAAGGAGCTCCCAAACTTATATTCTCCTTATAAGCAACACTCTTCTAAGACTGCTGCCTCCAAAAAAGTTAAAAATTTGGGAGCAGAGTTTTGAAACCTGGCTTCCAAGTTGATGTCATAAAAAAAAAGTTAAGCTTGAAATGCAAAAGCAGCTTTATCATATAAAATAACAGTTTACTTATTCTGCTGTCAGTGATATTTGCCAGTATTTGGTGGTACGGGTAGATATCTTCGTAAGAATTCTTCCCATGTGTAGAGAAAGTTCTGCTGTCAGAACTGATTAACTGCAGTTAAAACTTCACATTTGCTTAAAGATCTTTATTTTCTTTCCTTTTAATTGTGCTTTGACCTAAAATAAACATTATTTGGTGCTTGGAAATGCCTTTGCATATGTTGAGGCTAATACAACTCCAAGTAGGCCATCTTTCTTTAATATGCCATATGTCTCTGTCATTGCCATTTATTTCCCAGAACATGTCATCTCAGTTGTGTAAGTTTTATCCAAAGTTCTACAATATTTGGGGCAGTTGTTGAAGCTTTGGTACCAAGACTGATGTAAGTACTTGAGAAATTCAGTTCCTTCCTTCCCAGTTTTAAGCCCTCAAGGATGCTGAGAAAAGGTTACAAATAAAAAAATCACATGCAAACTAAAAGTTCAGAAGCAGAGAGACTTATCATGCCCAGGTGAGCATTAATCACTGTCTCATTTTCAAAATAACAATTTGCACTAAGCAAAGCTGTGGAAATCAGAGGTTCCTGAGTGTTAGAGAGGATGAGGAGCACCAATGTCTATTTAGTGGAGAAGCTGATTGCAAATAAGTCTCGGAACTTGCTGGGCTGAAGACTCAGCTGCTTCTTAACTTTTTTTTTGCCTTTAAAACTAACTCGAGGCGTTCTTTGATGTTTGGACAAAGGTTAGCCCCTCTGGAAATCAACTCTCCAAAGGAGATGCCCTTTCTAAATACTAGTCTATGTGATGACTCTGAACTCACTTATATAAGTCAGGTTACCTATGATGAAAGATCAACATTTATTGTACTTAGAATTTTTCTGGCATAGAAATCTCAGAGGCTTTCAAACGTTCATTCATTCTTATGGCCACTCAACCATTTAGATTTTATCACACTATGTTTTTCACCCTTCAACCAGAGACATCACTTTTCAGTTAATTTTTTGCAATGTGTAACAAAATAATAACAAAATATTGTAAATGATCCTTAAAATTACCACCATGCTAACTAAGGAGTCTCTTTACCCATTTCTTACAGAAAAATCATCTACTTGCAGTTCCCTGCCTTCTATCTAGCAATTCTAATAATGAAAATTCATTCAACTATATTTTAGCTAAGTTCTTGGGACAGTGATCGTCAATAAATCTGTATTTTTTCACTGTAGCATACATCCAAAATATGAGCCAAACATAACAAGGGTTGGAAGCATCACTGCTGTTGTCCAGGCTGTACCTGGTACCAGAATGGATATTATTTCAGGAATGTGCTGTATGCTCAATGAGCTGGCAGGTATTTGAAAAAATGGTCTAGAAAGAGTGACCTTCAAAATACTCAGGTAAATGGTCTTGCAAGTGCCAGGTTTTCAGATCCCAACAGCATCTTCCTTCTAATTGTGTTGAAGGAACAATTTCTCTGCCCCAAAACCCAGAGGCCTGTGATTGTGTAATAATATGAAGGCAGCAGATGCTGCTTTACCTTGCCAGGTAATTTTTTCCCCTTTTACATTAAAAATAGGATATGAATTTTCCTTACACCTTCTAGTACTATTTCATCCACATAATTGTTACCATTTGGAATGCAATCTCCTGTGACAGGCTCATTAGTCTCACAGCAAAGCCAGCAAGTTCAGAATAACGCAGGGGAGCACGTGTTGCTTTTCTCTGCAGATGCTCAAAAAATAAGCAACAGGAGCTCAAATCCTGACCCCAGCATGCATCCCAAATTAGCTAAACAAATCTCTCTCAAGACCAGAAACTCTTGTATACCCTCTGTTCTGGCACCAGGTCATAGCAGTAGATCAGTAATTTCCTCTCTTTTTGTGCTTCTTCACAGAGGAGCCCAAGAAAAAGCCCAGCAAAGGTTCTGAACAAACCCTGCTCAGCACCCACCTCCAGGGGTGACTCCTGGGCCATCTCTCTCCCGCTGTCACACCCAACAGAAGGGTATTTTTGCATTTAAATTGTGGAACACTTTGCCACTGAACTAGTGCCATTTTTTATCTCCTAAAAAAAAAATTATAATGTGAATAGCTCCAGCTGTCTGATGATTTGGCTTGGCTAGCACGGGAAGTGTGATAAAGATACAAGCTGGCTTGAAGACTATCAGAAAAGCATATGCAAAACAAGAATACTATGGTAAAAAGGGATTAGATAGTGTCCTTATTGATTACAGTAAAATTAATTCAAGGAATCACTGATGAGGCAGAAGCAGAATTTCAAACTATCAGATACATAGTTTATACTTGAGAATTACAAATACCCCTTAAATCTTTAGGCAGAGTGGGTTTTATGCTTTAACTAGTAAAATGTGATATAATTGCATGTTACCTGGACTTGTGGAAGCACAGAAGTGTTATAAGTAATTATCATAATCATAACAATTGTATCTATCAGTGAAGCTGAGGTTACATTGTTCATTCCAGCCAAACTATGTCTGACTCCAGAAATAAACTACCAACATTTCTCTGAACATCCATCTAAACTTGCAATTAAATTGGAGATGGAAGTAAAGAGGTTTAAGAGAAAAGAAAAGCAAACATGCAAACCTAAGCAGCCTAAGTTGCTAGCAGGCAGATAGTAAATCAGAGTTGTTTTGGCAAAAAGTCTGTATGCTTCCTCCCTGGCCTGAGCAGAGTTAAAAGCACCCGGTATGGACTCAGGATTTCAAACTCCCTAGGTTCTCCTGCTACTCCACTGAACCATAGAGCAAGGATTCACTACCCAGGTCTGTTGACTATAGCATTCTTATACAGACAACCAGAACAGTTTCTTCTGCATCCCTCAGTGGAGAGGAGGAAAGGAAAAAGATAAATCCTGGTAAACTAGACCTGTCAGGAGAAAACAAGCACAACCTTTTTACTGATTTATTAATAAACAAAGAACTGAGTAACTGCTTGTTTTGCTGTGTTATACCTGCAAAAATACACAAGTTTCAAGATGTCTGAAGTCAAAGGAAGGACTCTGGGTGTTGGAGGCTTTTGGCTCAGGTTTTGAGGATATACTGGTCTACAGTGACATCAGCTTGAAAATAAAGGACAAAAAAGGAAAAAGTTAAAACAAAAAAAAACAACTGAAAAAAGCCCCCAGATCCCAAAGCTCAGAAGTAACACATTTTCTGGAAGACATTCTGTTCGAAGAAGCAATCTGGACTTCTTCAGAACTTCAGTTTCTGATCTGATAAAAGAACAGCCCTGGGATACCATGGGTACCATAGATATAGAGGACAAATACCTGCACTGTTTAATTCACAGAGTCATTGCATACTAACACACATTTTCATTTTGCAGCTGGCTTGTAATAAGCTCTACTTGGAGTATTAGTAACACACGTCTATATCAAAATTCCCAACTTTTGGTAGAAGTAAGGTGCTCTGAAACAAGGGCTCTGCGTAATACCATGTGGTGCACATTAAAATGTCTAATCTGCGCATACTGGACTTCTGATCTAGGATACAATGGAGAAACATTCAGGTAAGAGCAGAGGAAGGGTTGTGGTGTTGCTAAAGCATCAGTTCCAGTTGAAGAAAGGTAGATTCAGGTGTCAGACTTTGCACATGACCATGAGCAGGGCTATCTTGGGATTCTGCATTCTGTCCTGGTAACCGGGATTGCAGAGAGCATGGACAACTAACAGAGTATTTGGAAATTACTCCAATGGGCAGGAACAGTTTTCTAATACAGAATCATAGAATCATTAGAATTATTTAGGTTGGAAAAGACCTTCAATATCATCGTGTCCAACCATCAACCTAACTTTGCCAAGTCCACGTCCCTAAGCACCACGTCTCCATGGCTTTTAAGCACATCTAGAGATGGTGATTCAACCACTTCCCTAGGCAGCCTGTTCCAGTACTTGATAATGCTTTCAGTGAAGAAACTTCTCCTAATATCCAACCTAAACCATGCCTAGCACAATTTGAGGCCATTTCCTCTTGTGCTATTGTTTGTTACTTGTGAGAAGAGACCGGCATTGACCTCTCTACAACCTCCTTTCAGGATTTTATGATTTACTGTTACAATGAAAACAACAAGTTTGCCATCAAGAAGAGGCCTCACAGGTGCAGCTTGTACTCAATACAAAAATAATCAGGGTGATTCAGCTTTTATGCTCACTAACCAGAGAGATCTATGGCTTCTTGTACATTATCTTTAACATAAAACACAGACTATTTTCATTCTTACTGGCTTCTTCCACAAGGCATTCTATTTATGAGGTATTTTTAGATTTAATTTAATCATATGAACAGTTCTTGCCAATTGATGTTCAAGCCCCGTGATGATATACTTTTAGATTGGAGCTTTAAACAGCTCCAAGAAATGTTTATCCTGACAATGAAGAGTTTAAGCAACGCACAATTTATTTTTATCTTACTGGTGTAACAAGGGCAGGTAGAGGAGACGTTAACCGTTTTCACATTAATTATAAATACTGCATTACAAACACAGGCTCCATCTTCAGCTTTTCAGGGTCCTTAGATCTCCCTACATGCCTGTAACCTAGAAATTTTAGCTTGTTTTATGTTGCTTCAAGCCAGCCTTATGAAACTAATCTTTCCTGCTTGCTTTTCTTATGTAAGCTCCAATCACCCAAGTAAAATTGTTTTCTTTTAGTTTCTTCTTCATCACTCACTGTATTCTGATATCCTGTTGGGCTCGTATTCTATAACTAGGACATATTATCTAACCTTACAAGGCTAATTTTCTCAAAACCTTTTTCCTATTGAAAATAGAAATTATAAACCCTCATTTTGTGAAGCTTAAATAGGGGTATATTACACAACAATAATAAAAATATATCTTAATAGTTTTATGTTGAACAAATACTCTGAAAGTGTTTATCCACTTTTGCTTTAAGCCTAGCATATAGTACTTCTGACTGCACTGGTTTCTTCCAAACAGCCAAGACTGAAATGCAATCAGCATGACTAAGGAGAATTTATGTTACAGATTGATGGGACTTGCAAGATACCATTTTTTTAAAAACTGCAAATTACTGTTTCTTTCTACAATAATTTCTTTCAGTGACACACATTAAATAACTGGAAAGTGATAGGCTGAATTGTAGCATTTTCATTAAGGAAAAAAGCAACATATGAACAAAGAGAATAAAGAGTGTGAGCACAGATTTATAGAGACTACGTGAACTATATTGTGAAAAAGTGTTCAGGGGTTTTCATGCTAATTCTGATCATCTTTGAGAAAAAGCAGAATGGACCTAGAATATCTGGCACAATCCTCTGCAAATGCATTTGTACAGTTCAAAATGAAGGCAAGACAAAGGCTTATGTTTTTTCATCCACTAGAAAAACATTTGCTCTCTTTCTGAAGGGTTAGGTCAAACAAGTGGACCTTTCCAGGACATTCTGCAGCAGATGTGTGTGAGATGTCCTGTATGCCTTGGAGCTCCTGCAGGATCTGAACTTTAATTTTACCTTCTAAGTCTCAAGATTTATTACATAAAAATGCATTTTATTTTTACATCTAAAGTTACTCTGGTCTTATTATGATTCCACATCAAAATTTATAACTGGGTATTATCCTTCCAAAAACTGTTTCCTTATGCATTACCTGGAACGCACACAGGTTTTAGGTGGAATTCCCAGATGGAATCATGATATAGATTTATTGGAAGACTTGGTTGGTGGGACTGGGAGTCAGGAGAGATTTAGCTGTTTGAACATTCTTTGACCAAATGGAATAATCTGATGGTGCTCATCCTGGTTTGAGTTAGAACCAAACCAATCCTGTTCAGTAATTTTACTTTTCATCTGAGTCTCTGCTAATTAACTGCACTTTCTGAAGCTCACAGCATGTTTTCGCAGACAGCGTTTGCTCCTAGCAGTGATAACACTTGATGTTTAGAGTTATTACCAAGGATTGATGTGCAGACCAAACCAAGGTCACTGCTAGATCTTGTGTACCACATCAGGGGGCGCAGAAAGTGAAGGGCCCCACCTGCAGGGAGGAGCGGCCAGGACAGATGACCCTAAACTGACCAACGAGGTATTGCATCTCATATACGTCATATTCAGTATAAAGCTGAGAGATCACAAGGGTCTTGTATATCCTTCTGTATATCCTTCTGCCCTTTTTTCCTTTGGTGGGCCCTTATGGCCTTCCCTTCGGCCCTCTTTCTTCTCAGCCCTGCCTTTGATCCTGATTCATGTGTTCCTGAACCCAGCTCCTGAACACGGTTCCCATCAGCTTCAGAGCCCAGTTTGGGACTTTGCCAGTGCCTGCTCCACAGCCTCAGTGGTGATGGTGAAGTAAAGCGAATGGGTTCGATACTGGTTTTGTATATATTCCATTTTATTATTATCTTCACTAAAGCTGTTTTAGTTTTCTAATCCAGAAGTCAGTCTCTCTCTCATTCCCTTCCTCTTCCATTTGGGAGAGGAGGGATCATAAGTCTCTCTCCCTTTTCCTCTTTCTCTTCCTCTATCTGGGGGAGGGGCAAAGAGGGGTTAACAGAGAGTGTCTGTTGTAGGTCTGGTGGACTGACCCTAAACCTCAACAGTGCTTTACAGCCTCAGGAATTAGGCTGGGCAGCTGTCAGCAGCGCAGTGCAAAGATCCCTCAGTGACTGTAAGCCTGAAGGGATGGGGTGGGAAGTGGACTGTGCCTTGGAGGCCTGTGTGCCCAGCAGAGGAGAGCTGATCACACTGACCCCACTGGCTCATGGGTGACTCTACTGCCACTCGTAGGGTAACCTGCCTGGGCACAGAACAGTCCTTCTCCAAGATCGGACCTCAAATTGGCTCTTTAGGTACAGGGGATCACTTAAAGCACAGATCACACATGAAGAGCTAGCAACTAAATAAACAAGAACATGGAAATGACATACCTTTTAATTATCCATGTACAATACCTAGACAAAAGAGCAACATTTACAATGACAGATCAACTAGATTAAGTATCTGAAACAAGAAAATGCATACAGGTGCTAACAAAATTAGAAAGGAAATTTTGAACAAAATCTAATTAATAGAAAACAAATGACTACCTAATTTAATTGTAGGTCCTTTGCTTGCACTTGAGCATCTGAGGAAGTTCGCAGGTACAAAAGCAACCTAAAACTAGCTACAGTACAACACTAATTATTGTATCTCCCAAGGAATGCAGGATACTCACAGATTTAAAAAAAAACAATCCATGCTTTTATGGAAAAAATTTGAAGGTAATTGCTGTTAGAAAAATAAGAATCTTTTTAATATGTAATACTTTGATTTTTTTGTGGATGGGATTAAAAAAATACTATGTGTCAAAAGATTCACCAAAAACAACTGAACACAGAGAAGATGGAGAAAGAACCCTTTTATAATATGAATCCTATAAAGGCAAGACAGCTATACATTTAACATGCCAAGTAAATCCAATCAGCTCACACACAGTAAAACTATGTATGCCTGAACTCTCTCAGGATGTTAATGTGTACACTAAACATAGAAAGTTAAACACACATATTGGGGTTGTTTTGCGGGTGTTTTTCTTTTACTAGTGAAAAGGTCCTTAACAGTTCTGAATATCCATCTCTAATCTTTTTTTTTCAGAAGGAATACTATTTCAATTTAAACAAAGCGAAAGGATTGACTAGCGCCCTAGCAAATTACTGCAGAGAAGACACAAGACACAGTCATGCCTAAATTTCAATGACCTAAGATACAAGCACAACACAAAAGAACTTCTCAGATGAGCCAAATGATTGAATTTCACTTGAAAGGACAATAAAGCATGTAAGCATTGATTTTTTTTTTTCCCCCCTAAGAAATTCACAATCCTGCCTGTGAATGTGTAATCAGCAGTTTAAATTCCAGTTAATTCTGTCCATCTAAAGAAACGCTCCATATAGATTAGAGCAAAACTTCGTTTCATAGACCTGGAAGAGATGAGAAAAGGTTTTTGTTCATATCATTCATTCTCCCTGAACTGCAACTTATAAAAAAAAAAAGAAAAAGAAAAAGCTGTGCTTTTTTTATTCTGGCCTTATATATAGCTGAGATGATTCCCCAATGGACACAAATGGAGATATTCCACTCTGAAACAGAAATTTTGTTCTTAGTTCAATGGTATCACAAAGGACTTGCATCATGGTTCTCTATCCCAGCTCAAACCTGGACAAATCGGAAGATCCCAGAGGCTGACTAAAAGCAGCACTCGAGGACCATTTAAAAATCCTGCTCTGGAGTCAGAAACATCAAACTTCCTCGGCAGACTTCAGCAAACCAGAAGCCCTTTGAAGGTTGAGGGCCACCCAGCACTATGGGAACACAGGCACAGTCTCTAGGGACCCCTGGTGGGACGAAGTTCTTGACCGTCAACCTGAGTTTTAACACCTCCACCAGAACCTGAGCTACATACCACACTCCTTGGAGGACGCCCCGGCAGTGGGTGGCACAGGCACTCCCCACTTATATTAGAAATGGGCCCGATTCCTTTTCCTTTAGGAACTCTTACAGCTGGTTTTGCTGTTGGTGCCAATGGACAAGCACAGAGCAAACCTGACAATGTACTTTCTGCTTGAAAACAGAAGCCTTTGGCTAGTGAAAAAAATACAGCAGCAGCTGCACCCACTCCAGACTCAGCTGTATAGGGCAGCAGATTTTTAAACTCACCAATAAATATCAATTCACGCATGGTAGCCAAGGAAGTCTGAAGGAAGCCTTAACTCAAAATATGTTATGCGATCTGCAAAAATATTTAAGACTCAAAAAAACCCCTAGCATGAGGCAGAAATGGGTTTTCCTCTTTCCATACATCATCTCTCCACGTTGATGCTTCCAGTCGCTGCCAAGTCAGATCTCCCCAAGTGACTAACGTGCCTGAGCAAGGGCCTCAGTTTAATTCCAAGAGAGCAAAAAAGGGATATTAACTATTAAAGTTTCTGGCATCTGCAGCTGAAAGAGAGCACTGGAGGTGAGCTGAGCCCACCCAGCACAGCTGGGCTCCTGCCAGTGTGGAGTTAGCTCAGATTAAGAATCAAGTGTAATTACTGTACACACTTTTACTGTCTCTATAGGGCACCTGAGAAAGGTACAGCAACCAGAGCCATTGAGCAGGCTAAAGGGAGGGGCAGGATCAGAGCAAGAGGTCTCTGCCTGTGTGTTCCCATCATACTGCACCATCCTCACCAGTAATATCAAATGCTACACAATTGGCTCACCTGTACATTGGAAAATGCTCCCACAGAGGCTAATGTATGCAAAGATCTCACATGTCCCTTTTTACTGTCATCTTTAATTGCTCCAGGATACCAAACAGGTCCCATAAAAAGGGCTCACAGCCTGGTCCTGGAACTGGGACCAAAGGATGGCTTTTTGGAAACCATTCCGTAAAACTTTGTTCCCCAGGTTAGATTAAAGGCAAGAAAAGTTGGAGACTGCTTTGTCCTGTCTGAAAGCGGATTAGCCTTGGCATTTATACTCTGAGACAAAAGGAGGAACAGGGGGAGGCTGTGGCCCTCACAAAGGCCAGCCTGGGCAACAGAGCTGGTTACAATCACTTCTGGATCTTGCAGGGCTCTAATCGTGCCTCCCCCTTCCCTGTTTCCACAAGAGTAATGCCACCCTCCATTCTCCCCCATAGGGAGCCCGTCACTGCCAGGGATTAGAAAAAAATTGGTGGTGTGGCCAGGTCCTTCTGCTCTGGAAAGGCACAGAGCACATCACACCCAGGCACACAGCCCATGAACTACTTGTCCGTGTTTAACTTCCCCAGAAAGGTCTGATACAGGTAACTCCCTTTCTACTGAGAGTTTCTGATTTACCTGACTTCACTTACACCAACCTGAATTCCCCAGTGACTGCAGCAGCTACTGCTGCTGAGACCAGTTATGAACCTCCCAGCTTCCAAACAGTTCAAAACATTCCCAATGATCTTCCTCTCCCATCACTTTCCCTTCTGCCTCCCCCAGTCCCCTCACAAGATGCATATAGTTCAGTGACTGGTAAGAGGGAAATGAAATATGAACAAGAATCAGCAAAAATGCTTAGGTTTTCTTATAATCCCCAAAGCTGTTTATATCTGTATCAGCTCTGAAGTTTCCATTCACATTTCTTGGGAAGACAGGTCTGGCTGTAGCATAATAAGTTTGAGCAAAGTTTGATAGTTGTGGTATTACTTTTCTAGTTCTCCTAACATTTAGCTTGGGCATGTGGCTCTTATGCTTTTCACCCTTATATATGTGTAGTTGAAGCGTTGGTTTTGTAATTATATTCCACATCTTTCCATAGACCATTACACACTTAAATGACTGTGGTAGAAGATGTAAGTACTTGTTTTTTCAAAATCTTGAGCAGAATTATTATTTTCATTGTTTCTCAAATTCCCAATCTATAAAATGGAGACAGTGTTTGCCTGCTCCACATGTAAGTGATACAGAGTTTCATGTATTAACTCGTCCAAGGCACTTTTGGGTTTCTTTAGTATCTTCTAGTAGAGAACCTCAAAATGTTATTTTTTTTTTTCTCTTACTCTGATGTTGTCTTTGATTCATGAACAGGCTTATATCACTCATAGATCAATAGTGGTATAACCTTGCTAGATACCACTATTTTATGGTTCATCATAAAACTCATTAACATATTTGTTGAATTCCCATCGTCAGTTCCAACATTCTCAACCTATTTATCAATTATCTTCTACGTGATCTCCTCAGTTGCTCCAAAACAGCTGCATCAAGCCGTGGAGCCTCCCTAAGGCCCCTGATCCATAAAGCTGTTACTACATATTAAGTTTAAATGTATGCTTTAATACTTTGCCAGATGAAGGCTAAATTTCTGTGATGCTGGGAAAAAAGAGCAGGTTTCTGAACAGCTGTTCTTGCTGCTCCATCTCTGGTTCTAATTAAAACAGTGTAAATCAAGAATGCTGCAAAGCTCACATGCAACAAAGCAGGAGTAAGGGCAAGTGAGGCCAGAATCAGGCTGAGTGTCATGACCCAACATCAGTCACAAGCTTAGATTTTCTTCCTGACTCCACCAACAGAATTCCACAGCAGGAGCATGGGATATAGACTCCTTTATCATCAACTGAAAAATTAGCTAATTGCCAGCAGCAAGCCAAAGTTTATGTCACCCATAATTGCCCTGTTCCATCCATATTGAACACATCTGACTAGTCAGACTCTGAGGTGAGTCTCTGCAGCTCACAGAGGAAGAAAATCTTCAGATTTTCAATGTACATTGACCTGTGGGCTATTACTTATTGCTCACATTATTTATTAATTTATTAGCAGTTAATTACTGCTACTTTTCATGCTAAGGATTAATGCAAGGTGCTTGTTAATACTAAGAGCTGGTTTAGGGTTTTCCATGTTGAAAGCACTTGACAAATGCTGTCTGAGCCTCACATGAACCATGCACTACGAAGACAAGAGGAAATACTTTTATCTTCTTATGACCCATGCTGAGAATCACATAAATGATTCCCACATGCTGTGAAGACCGACTATTCTCTTCTTCCCTTTTATTCATCTAGTCAGCTGTCTGGTCCAATTCACCACACTGTCAGCACCACCCTGTGTTATCAAGTACAACCATTCCCGAAACTACTCCTGTCATACATGCCAGAGGAATTTTTCTTGCATTCACTTTATGTTCTTGTCATTCACTTGTCCAAACGTGCTGGCTGACACACAGCTCCTCCTCTGGAGCTGCTACCACATTCAGCCTTATGTCCCTGTTACTTTAGCAGATTCAACTCTGCTGCTTTCAGTGCTCCCCTTGGCAAGAAAAAACCCCAGTTTCAAGTTGCTATTTTCCAAATGCTGACCATGAAAGACAGCTTCACAAGACTCCTATCTATGTCTGGACTTCTGCATTTAAAAAGACTCCTGCATCACAGATGAGACTTTGGGGTCAAATCCTACCATCCTCTGAATTAAACAGTTTACTTGCTGAATCAGAGGTGGAAATGTGTCTAAATCTTTCAGCAACTGTGTTGACTGAAGGTGGTCAAAAAAATATTATTTTTTTTGTGAAATTTTCCCATCTTTTGGACCAAAGGAATCCCTCTTCCAGTGGCCAACTTTAACCACTATGAGCTCCTTTTCTTCAAAAGCACTAGAAAATAGGACACAGCACACTCATTATATGCTGACCACACTGCACCCTTGTTCACATCAGCTGCTTCATTGGCTCTGACACTGGGAATGTGCAGTAATAACTTTAGAGGTAAAAACCTCAAACCAAGGCTCTTCGACAGGTCACTCTCACTTACACCTCAGCCAGCACATTGGGAAACTCATCAGTGCACATTCATACCTATGGCTGCTACACACTGGAAAGGTTTAGCATTTAGACAATTTTTCTTGACATTAATACAACTACTTTTCCAAATAACACCCTCTGTAATTTAGTGTCCAAACTTTATCATCAGCTGACTGCTTTTCACAGAGTTCTTGATGAAGCTCTAAATGGTTCATGGCACAGTAATTTTTCCTTGTTAATATTCTATTCTCTTCTAGAAACCAGACAATGTTTTAAAAAGAAATTGGTAGAATAATTTATAAATTCATGAGTTAAAGCAAATCTTATTCTTCAGCATATGGAGAATAAATGCAGCTTGTTAAAATTAAAACCTTAATTTCATGATTCCTCACTGTGCAACTTCTGTCTGACATTTGTAATTAATGTTTGTTTTTCAGCTATAACTACTCTAGCTGGCATGTCAAAGGCCTGTATAGCATCCATAGTGTCCTCCAGGACTCAGCATATTCTACCTCCTGTAAAACTGCAGCTTGCTGCAGGAGCATTCCAGAAGATGATTGAGACAGCTGCATTTTTTAGTCAATCTGTCCATGTTTCCATGCCAGATGTGAGTGCTAGCAAAAAACCTAATGAACCATTCAGTAAGTGGGCACCAAGTGAGATCCACCACACCGAATGCTTCTCAGAGTGGGAAATAGGGCAGACTGGCAAGTGGAGGAAAAGGATCACAAAAGAAATGCACCCATGAAACTAGTGAGGAAAGGTGGAAGCCAACTTCTTTCCTCATCTCTGCTTCCCATGTGATTCATCTTTAATTAGACCCAACTATAAATCTGCAATAGAATAGGATTTAAGATTGACACATAAAAAAGATTTATGCTCTGCATGAATCAGTTGGTTCCTGCAAACACCTCTGAGGGCTTTCCTCACTCTTTGTGCTTGAGTGGCAAATAGACTCCTCCGTTCAGGCAAGTAGAGCAATGGCAATATTCAACAACCAGGAAAAGAGAAAGACTACTGCCCTGCAAACATGGGGTGGGGAGGCAGACATCCTAAACGCCTGTTAGAGATAACATGCTCGTCTGCATCTATAATGCCTAATCCAGTGATCTCACATAAGAGGGGAGTGTGCTCTGCTAACCTGCTTGCAAGAACTTTCAGAAAGAGCCTTTGGCACAGTACCTGCCAGGAAAGAGTAAATGTGCCCACTTTTGAAGAGGTTGTGTTAATGTAGCCTCTGGCAAGCAAAGGACAAAATGTTTGACAGAAGTACACTACAACCTATGGAGGAAGGATACATCCTGCAGAGCTGGATTCAAAAGCCCATCTACGAACTGGGATTGCTAATAGCAACAGAAGACTTGGGTGTGCAGTTTCTGTAGTTCAGCTTTATCAGTTCGATCAGAGGCCTCAACAGCAGCACTTCACATGAATGTGAATGGATCTCCAAAAAGCAAAATAACTTAACAGCCTGGTACTGTAAACACACCACATGTCCAACTCCAATAGGTCACTGGCTTCCCAGAGCATGGAGAAACACACAGCAGCTCTTCCTTCACAGTGATGCTGACCTGTGTGGTGTTTGTGCAATGCTGTTATGAATGTCTTTGTGTCTTAAAAGTGAGCTTTGCTTGGAGCGCACATTTGCCCATGCTGCTGAGAGATCTTTCTGAACAGCATTTACTGAGCTATACTGGTGGAAATAAATGCAAAAGTGGTTGTATCCATAGACACACTAAAAAACTGAATAAGAGAGTTAGAAAATATATATATTGTTATAGCGACATTCTAGATTAAACTGAAATTGGAGTTTCCTGAATAAAATACAAGTTAAGAAGATAAAAGCAGTAATTACATACTGCAGAATCTGAAGTCCACTACCAGTAGTACCATTCCTTTGCCTCTGATTTGACTGGAAACAGAAATTATCCAAAAAGTTATTAAAGGTGACTGCAGAGAAACAACCCAACCCATCAATTTGTTTCCATTGTAAACCAGGTTAAACTAAAGCAAAATAAATAAGAATTGGTCAGAAGTTCAAGGGAACTCTAAAGCTATCTAACAACTGAATGTTTTGCCTCATTCATGGATTTCCCTCAGGTTCTAGCACTAAAAAACATATATTTCTATTTTCTTTGACATAGGAAGAGCAAAGCAAATAATTATTTATTTGAAATTTAAATGGTCTCTGTAGTAAAAAGATGTTACAGGTAAAAAACACATTTCCTGTAATGTACACAGCTTTTTGGCCTTCTCAAGGCAACGTGGTCTTATTATAGACCCAGGTCAGAAGGAACTTGAAATAGAGATGGGATCACCTGCATGTAGCAGGTTAGCAGCTGTCGCTTCGGCAAAAGTCCCCTTGCTGATGACACAGCACTTGAGTAGCTATGGAAACTCCAGTGTAACTGTCAGCCAACCATTAGTAATTACTAATTACTGGATTCTGACATCAGTGATATGGATATGTGATAATGTACCAATATAGCTTAGATTCCACATAAAAACTAAGATCAAAAGTCTGGATTCTGATATTATTACTTCATCAGAAAATCATTATGACAATGATACTAGGAAAAAAAAAAACAAATAGGTTTGCACACATGGCAAGCAAGCTGTACTTGCACACAGGGTAAGCAAGCTATATTTTCTGAAATTACTCTTTCAGGAAAAAACATAAATACAAGCAGTAAAGGGAATCTGACCTAAAGCTGGTGTAACATCCAGTTTCACTAACAAAGTCTTTGTTTCTCTTACTCGGCAGCACTGCATGTAATTTCAGCTCCATTCTCCTTTTAAGATGGACACTGATACATAATCAAAGGAAGCAAACAACAGATACATTCAGAGGCATTTCAGCCACTAAAACCCGGAATTTTGCCCTTGCTGTTTGCTTTCAACAAACATTTACGAGCAGTATGTGTTCTTCAGACAATTGCTTGCTGAAAGCAAAGCCTAGGACTGTATCTGAGACTCATTTAAGCAGCAAACTAAAATTGTTTGGGGAAATTTAGGCAGAAGTACTTTACAAAATACATATTGCAAACAGAGCTGCAAAACAGTGGCATTAGTTAGTGCACACCCAGAAGGCATGAGGAGTTTAAGGCCATCTGAAATTGAAAGTGATCCTCTGCAATATGCAATTGCCATCTCTTTTCTGAGACAGAGGGATGAGTTCCACAGATCTAATTTACTAGATCCAGCTCAAGAATTTGGAGAAGCATGAGCAAAACCCTGGAGATGCTTTTTGCTTCTCCAGATGAAGGATTTACCAGGGCTGTCATGCCAGGGAGTTGTGCCCACCCTTGGGACACAACAGGGTGGGGACACCTGCCATTAGCTGCTGCCCTGCACTCCTCAGCAGCAGCAAGGAGAGCCATGGGTTGCCAGGAGGAAAGAGGCAATGGCAATAGTCTACTGTGCTTGTAGCTCTCACCCTGCAGGTAGCAACACATGCTGCAGAACACAGATGGGGTTAAATACCAGATCAGCTATTTGCCACTCACCCACATCTGCAATCCACACCCAGGTTTGCACACCTGAGTCACTGTGTGTCATCTATGTCCATCCATGTGTCGTGTCCAAATATTGAAATCAGACTTCTTTTTCCAGACATTTGTAAATTAGACACCGAGCTGAGATTTAGAAATCCATTTACTGTCAGTACCATCGGAGCAGCCTGCAGAGGATCAGAGCCACACACAAGGGTGGTCTGAGCAGCTTCTTGCACCAGCCAAGCAGGCTGACAGGCAGGCATTGCTCACCCTCTTCCACTGCATGGGCAAAAGCGGTGGTGGAGAAACAGAATTTGCTGTGTGTCAGTTTGATGCTGACATTTTCATTTTTAATATGAAAAGCAGTGTATAAAACCACCATGGGTCATCTCTCCTCGACATAGGGCTGCAGCTGCTCTGAAATACAGAGCTGGCTTGGCCCAGGGGAAGGACCTAAACGCTGAACTAAAATACATGGTTTGGGTTCGTGACTCCCAATCCTGCATAGAATATTGAAAAGCAGCCTTTGGGAACAATTGCTCCCTCTCCTCTAACGAAAGCTAAAGCTGTGCAGGGAGAAATGCAAATGGTTTCCACCATAGCCAGCTGTGCCAAAAGCTTTGCTTCCTGATGTGGTTGCTGAGAGCCCTACGAGCAGTATCATTATCCCTGCACACAAGCCCTGTTTTGGCACCTTGTCTATTTTGGACACAATGCCTACACTATTTTTTAAATATTTTATCATGGAGCAACAGCGAAGGAGCTGTTCAATATCATCATTAACAAATCATCGATCCAATTATCTGCCTTTCATTTCAAATTTACAATCTCCTTACTGCTTCTGTGACAGGAATAGATTTTCAGATGATTTCAGAAGTAGTTAGGATGCCATTATGACTCAATGCATGTGATCAAATGTCTTTCCGAATGATTCTGTTGGATTAATGAAGCCACTTGATGAGTTAAGCTTGATATTCCAGCAAAGAGCAGATGACAATATTTCAAAATGGGAAAGGTTTCTTTCACACTTTCTGGTGTTGTCAGTGTCATTCAGTATTAGGGACAAGTTCCAATTATGAGAGGATTTGAAAGCTCAAACACAAAGCTTCTCTGATCATCTGGAGGACTTGTGCCTTAGAGCCACTTTCCCCGGTCACAGCTGAGAAGGCAAAGATATAGGGCAGGTCAAACAAGACAGCCTTAATCCACACATAAAGCAGAGCCGACACATGGAGAAAAGCCAATAAACTTACTAAATTATTCTATAAAAAGGAAGAAAACACGCAGAGTTTTACATCTCATTTGCAAATGCTCCCAGGAGCATCTGAATTGGAGCAGCTCTGAGCATAAGCTGTATCACAGTGATAAGATTTGAACTCTGATTCTTCTGCAGGGCTGGAGGTGAAGGAGAAGGGTGGGCAGCGCTGGCTTTGAGAAGCATTTTTACCATTTTTTCTCAGCAATTTCTGTAGTCATATACTGACAAACATCCTTCAATTCAAAATAGCTCTTTCTAGCTTTTATATTTTGCCATAACAAAAGTCAAAAAACAATTAGAAACTGTACTGTAACAAGAAAGGACTAGATCATGATCTTAACACTTACATAGTTTAACATTTAATATCTCCAAGAACACCAAATTAAGAGCATTCCATAATCCTTAGTTTACTTTTCCAAGATGTTGATATTACCATAATAATATGGTACAGGAGGAGGGGCGTTTTGGATAGATTTTCTTCCTTATGAAATTAAGGCTCCAGAGTTGCACTGTCCAAATATGTTGACTGTGCTATTTGTACTATCTTGTCAAAGCATTTTGCTGTCGCATGAAGAGTATTTCCTAAAGAATTTGAGACTATAACCCCTTCTGATTTCCCTAATGCCATAGTGACAACAGCTTGAGCGAGCCTAGGCAGCCTACAGGATTTTAGTAACTCCTATAACCATAAAGTTTGGGAACATAAGGTAAGACTGAATTTCAGATGTGCTACAGAGAAACTCTTTGTATTTTTTCCCCAAATAAGTTAAGATTGCTTTCTCAAATGAAAACAAGCCAAACAAAACTTTCTCAGCCAATATGTCTACTGTTTTCACTGGTGAAAACATAAATAAATACCAAGTAAAGATTGTGCAAGTATATAACAAATGCCTGAGATAAAATGCACAAGATCCTGAAACTTGTCCTGTACTGCTTTGCCCTGGCTGAGAGTGAAAAATTATAGTCTTTATACAGCACTATCTCCAAACCAGAATTTAATCTCCCAAAAAGCATAGATATAGGAAAGAAGTACTTCAGAGCAATTCACACCCCTACTGCTCATCAGGAGGCTCTAGGCTTCTACTGTTTCAAATGGTTGAAAAGATAAAATGTTTGACTTAAGAATTTATGAGGGTTACAGAAACTTGATAGGAATGAATGATATTATATTTCTCTGCCACATTTCTTCTAAACCAGCTTGATATTAAAACTATTTCAGCCAAACTTAGGAAAACATACTCATGAGCAAATCCCTCTTCTAATTAAAGAAAAATTAAAGAGAGAAATTTTTACCTAGAATATATTCAGGTAAACTTTATAGGAATACCTTAATAAGATACACACACCAGTGTTTTCTTGCATTTCATAGGTGGATAAACTCACTAATTATACAATAATCTAATTTCTATTAATAAAATATTAAAAATACCGCTATTGGTATCAAAACTGGAAAACTTCTGAAGATCAAGTCCACAATCTGTGTTCCTTAGTATTCATTTAGGTATTATTTCCATGCAATATTTAATTCCCCTGGAAAACCAGAGGGCTTGTGAAACTAAACTATTAATCCAGGACAATAAGTGGGTTCATAATCTGGCCATTATTTCTTGTCCAAATAATAATGAAGGATTCAAGCACAAACCATAGTCTAGGCAGGTCCTGTGCTGCTAGCTCTCTT
>VYZX01000026.1:31837-56869 GCA_013401335.1 Brachypteracias leptosomus
TACATGGTAGTTCAAAAGATCTGTTTCAGGGTATGATTGCAAGAGAACACATCATCCCTCATGTGAAGATGGTGAGCTAAAAAAGGTAAGTGGGGAGTTTTTTTCTGATTTCTGACTGGAGCTTACATTCTAGATTTCATTGTTTCTAGAGGGACAGACTTGAAATTTGTAACTCGCTCCCAGGATTCTAGCATCTGTATTCACTGTGGTATATGAAGTCCGTGTTTCAAGCATTGCTATACAACATGCTGATCTGTAACTGCCACAGAGAGGCTGCACGGGAAAAGGAATCTCCTTGTTTGTACTTCAGGGGCTGGAGGGATCTTCCATATTCTCTGTCGAGGTGACTAAAGTTATTTTGTAAGAGGAGTTTAATCTCCATCTGTGATAATGCAGGTCTATATGACATTTCACTGTTTCAACCAAATCAGTGGAGTCCAGTTATTCTGGTTTGGGGAAAAGTTCAGATAAGTGTGCTGCTTTGTTTTTTTTATTTGGTTTTGACTAAAAAAATGATATTAGTGTGTGTTCCTTACTCCCATATGTTAAAAGTGCATTGCCCTTTTATATGAACTCTTGAAGGCAAATATCATCTTACGTTAACAGAGATTAAAACTAAAAAACCTTGCTTGAACTTCAGGGTTTCTTGTCTGTGTAATTGAACTTGCTTGAAAATTAACTGAAATGTCTACACGTGCTGTAGTACTGTGAAACACTTCAATGAGATTTTTCTGTTACTGGCTGAAAATATTGTTTAGCAAAACTTTCTCTTCCCCCTTCTTCCAACATAAATATGTAAGGCATTTTAAAATCTTGCTATTTTATACCTAGAAATGAATTTTTTCATATACTTTTATTAAATTCTACCAGGAAAAACTTGTGTTGATGAACGTGATATGTTTATTCATTGTTCAAGCAAGAAAATATTTCTGCTCAAGTGACAAGTAAGTGTTTCTAGCAACTGCAAGTCCAAGTTAGACAACAGTAAATTTTGGATGTGGATACCTTACATGCAGGGAAAAGACTTTTTGGGGGGCCTGTGAATAGTTACCGTTTGGGCAACGTGTATCACAGCTATCTTCCAACAGAAGGCAGCCGATTATGCCATACACTTAAAATCCCCTTGCTGCTTTTCAATGGCAGTCAAAAGGTTTAGAGAAGGAAAGTCAGGATATTGCAGTAAATGAGCTGTCAGTGTAATTGTGCAGACCCCAGTAAAGGTGCACTATGACTTACTGCCATGAGTTCTTTGAAAAAGCAGCAGATACCCGTGTAGCACAGTGGGATCTTGATCTAGTTCACACTCCAGTACTTTATTAAGTAAAAGGACTACAAAAAAGAAAAGTAAAAATTCTCATTAGTTATTACAGATTACACCATTTGTATGTATTCTACAGAAAAATAAATTAAGACTACAGATGTACCTGGAGCAATTTTGCTGGAAGAATTTCACCACATAATATTTGAAAATACTCTTGTGACTACAGGTTCTAAGGCCAAGACAGGAGCTCTCATACTTGCAGCTGAAAGATGTTAAACCACTGGATGTCTCCATTCTGGGGACATATATTTAGTAATCATTGTCCTAGTTTTTTCCAACTACTTGTGATTTGAGCCCTAGCATATTGTAGCGTACATCATGATGATCTCTAGGAAGACATGAAAATGACATGAATATGGACCAAGGGGCTGGGATCACACAAACTAGGTAAGGGATGAGAATATAACAAGAGCAGCTAATGCTTTTAATTATTAGTTTGTACAGGCACCTGTTACCAGCCAAAGGAAACATTTTCAGTTGGAGCTGCTTAGAATCCTGTTTTTAATACACAGTTGCTGAGAAGGTTGAAGGAATTCTGTTAAATAGAAACAAAGAAAAGATGCTGTTGAGCAGTTGGGTGTACATCCTTCAGTGCTTGGCCAGAGTGCATCAATCAGGTGTTGGACAACTACAGGGAGGTTGAAGAGTAATTGTAAGTGACTGAGTTGATGAGTTGGTAGGCAAGCAAATGGAGCTCTTTGCATAAGGGAAAATGTGTCTCAATTTAACTGTCTATGCCCGTGTTAACAGAACATGAGGCTAAAGTAAAAATAGTGTGTTTGTACTGGAGCTGCCAACTTCCCAACAGCTAGTGTTTAAGTGAAATAGTGTGTGAACACTTCCCTCCCCGCTTCCTCCATCACCCTGGAAAGACCACTAAAACTGTTAATGGACTTAGCTCTTCCTAAATTTTTCAAGACATTTAAGAGAAGAAAATTAATGGGAGGGGGAAGGAGAAGGGATAAGGTAGAGAAAAAGAAGAGTTCTGCATTTCTTGATCTGGAGAACTACCACTTCTGTGAGGACAGGCAGAAGGGTATTTCTGCTCCTCCCCTGTTTAATGCACAAATGAACAATCTACAGGAAATTATCAGTTGAGGAATGACTTCACTTGCTTCCCAGTGGAAGATGTTGAATGTATTTGGTATTATTCATCAGTGTCTTACAGCAGGAAGTCCTGCTTCTACCCCCACCTTTCATATTTTGTTTTCTGTTTTGGCTTCAGGGTTCTACATATGTTGTACCATTTTGGAATGTGTGGGTACAAGCCAGAAACTAAAAGCTTAGCTCTGAAAGCCTGAAAACTTGTGATTCCCCTTTCATGTAATCAGTACAATGATGAAAATGCAATCTGCAGAGGATGGGCATTGTTCTGCGTTTGCTAATATGGCAACGATAGAAAGTGTCTTCACTTTAGGAAAGGGAGAAACAACTGTATCTGAAAAGGACACTAAACCTATTAGGACATTTCAACTATATCTATTGGTAATTGTAATTTCAGAGTGATTGTGCATGTATACTTCAGGACCTGGAAATAACAAGGGCTGTATCATCTCCAACAGAAATAGATACAATTCCAGTGTCAAAACGAATCCAGAAGAGTTGGATTTGGATGTAGGTTGCTGATTCCTCTGTGAACTTCTCAAACTTTGAGAAAGGTCTAGTGCCAATAACATACTGCAGCCAATGTGATTATATACAAATGTCAGTGACGTTTACTAGTTACCAGTTTGTAACTGTACAATGACTGTATTTTTAGTAGCTGTTTTGTTGATATCAGCTGCTGCATGTGAAGAACAACTGTCTTCAGTTTCAACAACTGATGTGCTTAGTGATTTCTAAAGCATTTATTTCCATGAGCTCATGGGCATTCCCAGACAACGCTTAAAACGGGAGTTTAGGAGTAGGGTGGGAAGATAACTCTTAGGTTCCTCCTTAGTCATTTGAATACTTCCCAGAACAACTGGTAAAAAAGGTGAAGGGGCTGAAGAAAACCTAGAGTGGAAGACCAGGAATTTCTGAAGAATACACTCTATTCTTGTCTTAGATGAAATATGAGGCAGCATTGCTTTGCTACTCATATTAATAGTGACACAACTCTCAGTAAAAAGTGGGCATCAAGAGGTAGGGGAGGTTGGAGTGAGGCGGGGGGAAGCTTTTAATATTAATATAGTTGAACTCCTCCAGAAAAGATAAAGAACTTGCTGATGGACTATTCCCTTTTTCCTTCCATTGGAGAGAATGAACTGAAATACCTAAAATTCTAAGCCTTAATCCTTGATTTCATTGATAGGCATGATTCTTCAGGGTATACCTATATACCATGTATGAAGTATGTATCATATTACCTTAGATACTTAGTGGCAAAAAAAGGAAGATAGATCATCATGTGGAATATTCAAAAGTATTTACATAACTAGCAAACACAGATTTAATCTTATGATTTGTCTGCCATTTTATGCAGCTGTGGTATCTAGTTGCATCAGGTTATGAGAATTATAAATCTGTAAAAGTCATAAAATGGTAAAATAGCTTGGTTTGGAAGGGACCTTAAAGATCACCTTAAGAATCATAGTTCCAACCCCCTGCCATGGCAGGGACACCTCCCACTAGACCAGGTTGCTCAAGTCTTCTATATCTTACTGTGAAGATAAGAATTCACAGTGTGCCAAGAAATGCTCATTAAATGTTCCATCAGTCTTCAAAGTTTCAAGTTTAAGATCTTTTAAAATAGAGCAATTGTCAGTATAGAGGGTTCTGCCTCTGCTGTTGCCGTGCTTAGAGAATGTCAAAGCAATGGGGCATCACGCTTTCATAGTTTTAAGTCTCTATTTGGATTTTTCAAAATCTGAATTTAATCGAGTTTAAATGTTGAACAAATGTGCAATTGTTAAATTGCTTTAACATCTTTAAGTGTGAAGGATTCCCAGATGTTTAACAGTATATAATTAGGTGGACCTAATCACTGTATTCATTAATGAAATACTGTCACTTTAAGGTATACAGTGGCTTTGATTAGAGGCATTCCCTTATTAAATGGTCTAGAACAGCACCTGAGGATGTCTGTACTGTGTCACTGATTCTTGAAATATTAAACTGTTCCTGCTTTAGTAGTCATAGCTCTTCTACAACTGTCTTCAGTCATTTTTAAGATGTAAATTCAAGCCTGCTCTGATTTATGAATGAGAACATTGTGTGCTGCTCTGTAACTTACATAAGGAAGTAATTATTTAAATTCTGCATGTGAATTGAGATTTAACTTTACCACAAATTACAGGCTTGATAGAGAGATTACCTCCTGAGGTTATACGATACCACCACTGCATAGGGTTAGGTGGTCACAGTGGTACCTTATTTTCATATGAGTATCAAATACCTGAATTCCTACAGGTAATAATGGAAGAAAAGAGTGTACTCCATCAATATACATACCAGAAAATTTAATTTTGAAGTAATGTAATATAGAAGTAGGGAGGGGAAAACATAGAACATAGTGAAGTATTATAAACAGTGAGGTTTAACTAAAAAGAGAAAACATCAGGTTATGTGAGTACTTGAAAGAAGTCTACCAGCTGACAGCTTTTTGTTCAAATAAGGATTGGAATTATTTGAAATGAAACTGAAGTCTGTGGATAATGGTTTTGTGCTTATCAGTCAGATGTAGACTGTAGCATTAAAGTGGTGGAGAGCAGTCTTTTGCAAGTGTCAAAGGGAAGTTGGGTACAGACAATATAGTTACTTAGAATACAGTATGGCTGGAGATCTGATGTTTCCACCTCTGCAGAACTGACCTTGTCATATCTAGTGACTGAGCAGAGCTCTTATTCCTTCTTTTGTGTACTCTTTTTTTATAAATAAGCTTTGTAGTACTGTTTACCAATTTGTAACACCGTAAGTCAAAAAGCAAAATACTGGCTACTGATAATGCAGCACCCTCTCCAGTACCACACAGAGGGTAATGACACGTGTTAGAGTCTTCCCTCTGAGTACTAAGCAGGGCTGGCCTTCCTTAGCTTGTGATGTTTGATATCATTGTGGACAGAGCAACAAAAACACACTAAATACTGCACATACAAGGAAACTTTCGGTGACAAAATATTTAAAAGAATGGGAACGTTAGCAGCCTTGTATGTGTGACAGTGAACATCCAGAGGAGTAAAGGTCTCGAAACATAAAATCAGCTCAGTGCAGGGGGAGAATTCAGTCCACAGAACCTGCAGTTACAACAGCTTTTAAAGAATACATCTGGCCAACAGTGGCTATTTGCAAGTACTAGTGTACTTAGTGTACTAATGCTGGTGTACATTAACCACTAGTGTACTTACTAATGGTTAATATATTTCTAGTTAAAAAAACCCCAATTAATAAGCTATAGTTAGACTCAGAATTTCATCATTTCCCCATTTGCCCCCCAGCTCTATGTATGTGTCTGCCTGGTTTTTTACTTCTGCCCCTCCCCATGGGATTCTGATTGAGAACTAGGACATGATGGCTACAGTCATACAGTCTGAAGTGGTAAAGCAAGGACAATGGAATTTATTTCATGGCAGCTTAAGGTTTTATGTAGATCTGATTTATCAAAAATACAGTGAAAATCATCTTTAAAATAGTTGATTGCGGTTTTCTAAATGAAACACTAGAACTAGAGCTATCATGAGACCTGGGCATGAGCTGTATGCACAGAATTCACCTGGCGCTGGCCCATCAGGACAAGGGACCCTGAGGGAGGGAGGTTTATAGGAAGTGGGCTTCAGAGCTCTGCCTGGAAATAGTGGGTTTAATTTTTCTATTTAAAAAAAAAAAAATCTGGGCTGTCAGATATGCTTGGAAGTTCTATAGATGTAAAAGGCTGAAAAGAGAGGTAAGGCAGGGTCTGCTAAACCATACTGTCAGGAAAAGGAAGTAGGTGAGTCTTCACTTTTGTAACTATTACATTAATTCAAAAACAGCTTGGTGGTGATCATTACTGGGGAGAACAGCATAGCAGAAATTAAACTGGAATGATTTTGTTCAGAAAGCAAAGAAAAAAAAGCAGTTAAAAGCAGCAGATAGGTTATGTTGAATTCTGACTCTTTTGATAACCTAAAGGTGGAAGGCAATTTGGGCAAGAGAGAGAATAAAACAAGAGTTGGAAGCCCTTTAGAAAACATGTCAAGACAGATTAAAGGAATTGGGTTGGTTTAGTGTGTAAAAAGAAAACAAACAAGAAATTGGTCAGGATGACATAACCATCTTTCAACACAAAAAAGTTGCTACACTAAGGCAGGTGATTAATCATTGTATCTTCAAGCAATAGTCCATTCCAGCTTTAGAGCATAATGGAAGAATGGCTGTACCGGGTCAAACTGAATGTTCATTTAGACTGTTACTTGGCTTTTGACAATGAGCAAAAATTCATGCTTAGGGAAAAACCCATAAGATTATAAAACACACAAACAAATATTCACCCAGCTATGCTTAACCTTCAACAATTTTTAGTTCTAAGAATGCCTGAGTTAAAATGATTTCTATGTATTTAATAGTCTTGAATAGTCGTCTTGCTCAAGAACTTGACTACTCATTCAACTCTCATAGACTTTGAGCAGTGACAGACAGTACTGTGTGACAAGGACATCTTTGACTTAATGTCACACTGCCTGAAGAACCATCTCTTTTTGTTGTGAACTTCCACTTGCTATCCTAATTTTATCTCTTCCAGTTCTTTTTCTGAAAGTGACTTTAACTCCTCAATCCTCATTCATGCTTTCTATGCCACTCATGTCTTTACATAACATAAGAGCATTTGAGACTTGCACACTTTTGCCATTTTACCTGTTAGATGTCATTGAGATTTGTCAAAGACGTAGGAAATATAGCTCAAACAGGGACAAAACACTAGAGCCTCAGATCAAGAGCAGCTCCCCAGGAAGGGGCCAGCCCTGATTACAGCCTCCCCACCAAGCTGTCTGAAGAGCTCTTCCCAAGGTCACCAGCTGCAATGTCTGGCCTTGAGCTCAAGGAGTCAAACCCTCAAGACAAGGGAGGATGTGCTTAGGGCCTCGATACCTGGCTCTGATGGAAAGTATGCCCCTGAGTGGACGGAGCTGCAGCAATGTAATACTTGAGATATGCCAGAGTTCACCCCTGGAAAAACATTTTGCTAGCAGATGCATAGCAGGCCTAGCAGGAAAAGCAAGGAGATGTGGGCAAATTACTGACACTGCACTGGTCTTCTCATCCCTCTTCAATCCCTATCCACCAAACTGAATGCAGTAGGCAACCCGGCCATAATTCACACTCCCTCTCCCCTTTTTTATAAACGTATTTGCACTACAGTCAATCACTATGCTGAAGGTTACTGTAAAGTATCAGTTGAATGATACTTGTATGGTGAACACTTTTGCCTATAAATACAGGTATCTGTCCAGAAATCCAGAACAGGGAGAATGTATTGCCTTTAGTCCAAATATTCTTTTTAGTCTGGCTTGCAAACACACACAGTGTTTTCTCCTGAACTATTTCTGCTGATTCATTATTAACTTATTTTGTATTGCAGTGTTAAAATGAAACATGTTTCCTTAACTCTCTTTAAATGAACTACCTTTGTGGCAGTATTTTTAGATGGATCTTTTGATGCCTTTTTAATGGTACATTAAAACTTAATGAATGCTGAGTAACAGTAGAATCCCTATGGAAGCACATATGGTATCTACATTAATACTGAATGAATGCATAATGATCAGTAAAATTTCCGTGATTTCCACATGAATCAACAGTGATGAGCCACTTAGTGTTACACTCAATTACATCATGTTTAATTTATGTAGCATTGTTTGGACATTATGTTTAAAATGTCTTTAGTAAATCACTGAGACTCTAATTGAGCCTCCATTTCAGTGACAAATTGCACTGTAAACATTAAATTTGTTTTTTTACACAACAATTAATTTATGTTGAAGCCTTCTTGCAAAGGGTCAACAATTTGATATATTCTCACCATTACTCCCTGAAAAATGGAATTCTAGTATGAAAACGAATTGCAGTAACTTAAATTATTTCTATTCCTTTAGTTATGAAGCTGCCAGGCACTGGAAATGCATTAATTCCCTGATCTTTGGAAACAATAGCAATATCTCAACTGCTCTGTATGACTGCTCTCAAGCGGTTCAGAAGACCTTTTTGAGTCAGAGTGCCTCATCCACATCTATGCAGTAGACTCAGAAGTGCCTGACTCAGTGTAATGTCGTACCACCTCTCACGTATTTGTGAGGCCCTTCTAGCACATCCATGACCCACTTGCAGTGCATATATTGCACAGCAAGATGGACCAAGAGCTTCTGAAGAGTGACCGTGCCATTGGTCTGCTAGAGGTAACTAAAGAGGTGATGAGGGAACCTACACCAAATGCAGACACTGTCTTTCAGCTGTTCTCCTATCCCATGCAGGACCAGGGAGCAAACACTTATTCCCATGGTGTCGATTACCTACCAGCCTGGGCAGAGGAACAGAATCCTGCCTCACTTCCAAAGCACTACAAAAGTGTGAGGACTCCCTGCCTTACTTCAGCTCTTCTACCTTGTAACACGCTGAACATGAGCAGCTGGTTACACAGGCCCTGGAGAGAAGGCTCTGTAAAAGGCTGCCAGGGCCAAGGGCCTGCTTGTAGCTGTAGCCCTCCACTCAGGTCTTCGACACCAACTGCTTGGAGTGAAACAGGGCAGAGACTTACCAGAGGATGCTATGCTAGACACCATCTTTTCCAGACTAGCTCTACATGAAGACTAAAGATATGCACATATCTGATCACAGTGAAAAGTAATACAAGTAAACACACTTTGTAAAGGAAAACTGGAAATAAAATATGCATACTTCAAGCCTCCCTAGGAACAGTAAACTTCTGCTTGGCTTTCACATTTTCCTGTCAGGTACTTCTAGCAGATAAGCTCCTGACACGCTGTTTTAGTGGGTGTCTGATTTAGTTGGTTTTGGAGATGTTCCAAGGCAGGTCTGTAAAGACTCATTCATAGAATAAGGCTGGGGCTGCTTATTGTACTCAGTCATCCCACTTACTTAGAACCATCTGAGTTTGCCTGACTTTTGGCAGAGAAGAGACCCTCTTTCTCTACTGCAGAAGGGATCTTGCACTCTGTATTCTCTCAAGTTGGTCATTCGCACTGGTAGTTCAGGCCAGCAGGATCTTATCAAGAGTCTTCTTGACTTTGAAATTCTTCCTGAAATAGCTGTTCAAAATACAGTAAGCTTGAGTGGTCTTGGCTTAGGGGAGTTTTTAGTTATGAGAGGTTGTCTAGTCCAGCTGTCTCCACAGGGACTAAGAGGAAAGAGAACTATGTTTGGAGACAAAATCTTATCAGCTATTTGCAAACAAATCCATCACTGTATTTTTAGCTTCTGCAAATTTTCTGCGTTAGCACTAGGCACTGCATCCAGTTACTTTGGTTTCTAGAGGATTTACCATCTGTGAGTATACCAAGCTATCATTTTAATTTGCTGTTCTTTTTGATCTACTATGAGATTATCTGATAACTGGCAAGGCATCTAACAAACAGCTGACCAACAACTTTGTTAGAAGATCTATAGATAGGGAACTTCATAATGATAATGATCATAACAATAGCTTCTCTCATTTCTTTGGATTGCTGAAAAATGCAAATTCAGACCTTTAATAATTGCGGCTCAGGCTTTCATTTCTGACAGCAAAGTGAGAGAGAAGAAATCTTTCCATCCCAAGAAGCTGTAAAAGAGGCTATCAGCTTTTTTTTTTTTTTTTAATTATAATTCACTTCATTCTTGTTAGAAGAATTTAATAAATGAAGTATAAGAGAGAAAAGATACTTATGGAGAACCTTTTCATTTTGCTTTAAAAGTCCTTTTTTGGTTTATGTTGATCATTTTAATGATTCTGTTCTCATGATTTGGGAAATCTATGCTGTGTTAATTTAATTCAGCTTGGTTTTGAATTGAATAAAATATTGGCTAGATTGCTGGCTATGATGATAAAAATGCATGTACTGCTTAAACAGAAAGTGTTTGAAACATAAAATAATCTGAAATACACTTCTCTTCAATGTATGCCTAATAGATTTTAGTGATGTAATTATTTTGAATTTATTACGTAGGTATATATTTTTAGAGCCTGCTGTGTAAGAATATTTTTTAAAATTAGATGTAATGATGTTATAATACCACTGTAGCCTTTGGAGTAACATCAATATAAAGCTGTAGAAGAAAATAATCAAATGTATGCCTTGAGCTACATGATGATTCTACAAACAGTCTTCATGGCAAATTAGATTTCTTTGACTGGTGTTGTGGTTACAGTGACATAATTCATGTTTCATAACTCTGAAGAAATAATGAAGACATTGTAACCAGAAATGTGTCAATTTGAATAAATTTATTATGAATTGCTTTGGTTCTAAAAGCTCCCAATATGTTATAATAGAAGCCTACGTTCTTGCTTGAGAGCCAGCCAAACTCTCTGTAGAAAATGGAAAGGGGGTTGAACCCATTTAATTTATCAGTTAGGAAGTTTCACGTATCACCTTCAGTGACACGTTCTGGCTTTAATATGATTTCTGTGTCAGACGTTTGGTATTGGCTCTAAGGCCATGGCCCGACGACATGCTAGAATGGGCTTGAAGAGTTGTCACAGGAAGAAAAAATCCTCAAACTCACTTTGTTAGTTCAAATTTGTGAAGAGATTTTTCAATGGGTTGAATTTTTACCAGTAGGCTCTTTGCCAGATCAGATAGTGTCTATCCTCCCACAGCTGGCATAAAGTCAACACAGAAAGCTGCTACAGATTCTTTATCATGTGCTGGGGCTAATTTGACAGAAATGTCACTGTGTGCTTACTCCTTCTGTGGAATGGGTCTGTCATCTTGAGTGATCCAGTAGCACAGAAATCCAGTCATGAGAAAGAAAACCAACTTCCACGTCTAGTGCAGATTTATAAAAACCTGCACTTTACAAAAGGGAACGTATTAGTCCAGTTGTTGTTCTTGGATAATGGGATGAAAGTTCAAGTGGGTTAGAAGTCTGAAAACTGCATTGATACTGTTTTATAAAGTAAGTTCAAAGAATGTAAAAAAAAAACCCCAACCTGTATTGGTTTCTCATATTTGAAATCTCAGACAAGTACAATGGATTGAGCTAAATTTATGGAACTGACGGAGAACACTGAAGGTTGAATTTAAAGGGGCTGAGTGGCTGTAACAACTTTCCTAATCTTAGATGTTATCTCAGTTTGTACTGCTTCCCAAATGCTTCAGATACATCAGATGTTAAATTTCTTTGAAGTCAGCTGCAAATTACTTCTGAACTTCTTCAGCAGCTAGCATTTTTTCTCCTTTCCCCTCCCACCCCAAGGGAACTTTTGAAAGATGTTTTGACTTTTAAGTAGAATTTACAGGGTTACTATGTGCAACACAATTGTCTGGAATTATCTTGTATGTTATTATTCATCTATTGTGTAATGTCTCCTTCATAAATACACAAAAGTGAACTAGAAGGTTGCTTATGTTCAGTATTATGAAATTGTTCTATTTGTCATGGTAAAATTAGGAGTATTAAAAAAATAATCACTTTTAAAATAGAGTAGCTACTAAACAACTCCAGAGCACAGTTTCAGTAAACATGAAATCAAAGGAAAAGGTACTTTTTTGTCTCCATCTCAAAGGAAAATCACCTTTTAGACCAGATTTAAAGCTGACTTATTGTCAGGAGTACTGAGGTATTAATACATTTTACCTTTTTATTTTTAGAAACAAGAAACCTTCATCATAGTTACAAAGAAGGACAGCCTGATTGTTAGAGTACTAATTTGGAGTCTGCATGCCTTACTCAGCCACAAATTCCATTAGATCTTGAGAAAATCACTTAGCAAATTAATTGCATTTTCTTATTTTTCAACAGCTAACTGAAATGCTGGTCAGAAGACAGTTCTCCCTAGATTTCCCATATAGTCAGAGGAAACAAAAAGTTATCCTGGGATATCCGTTAGTGCTAAAACCCCTTTGTGCTTGTTAGTTGACCTCTGGAATCTTCTGTTTCTCTCCATGGAAGTTCTATGGCTCTATGTTAAATGGCCAACCTAACTTGGTATAGTGTCTGAAGTCAGGTACTCTGAATACCCACTCAGGGTTAATTTTTAAACATATTCAGGTGCATAAAGATGCAAACATTTACTCATCCGTATGAAGGGAATAAATACATTAAAATGTTAGGTGCGCTGATGTTGTGATAATTAGGTTCATCATAAGTGCTGAGATTGTCATTGCTAGATAGGGTTCTTGAATTACAGACATTTGCATTAATAACCTTTTAATATAATAACTTCCAAGTAGTCAGCACAATGCTTTTAAAACATGAACGGTAGGTTGATTTTTCAAAGGTTTATTGAATATGTCATTCCGTGAATATAGATTTCTTAGAAAAACTCCTGAGATAGAGCAAATGCCCCTTCTCTGCGTAAACCCTGTGGGATCAATTCATGCCAAAGAGTAGTAAATGTCCTACCAGGTGATGTATTAAAATGGTGGTGGATCTGTTATCATACAGTGGCACTAACAGGAATTCCAGCTGGCCAAGTATTTGTTTGTTTTACTTTCTGTCATTTGGGAGGAGTGTAATGAGTCCATCATTAAGGTTCACCAGAGCTTTCCATTTCAGAGGCCATTTTCAAGGCACTCTAAATTGCACATGCATATATAGATTGATTTGGAAATTGCTTTGCTCAATCAGGCTCGTGCAAATTTGGGGGTGCAAATCTGGGCTAAGTTATTCTAGTGATTTTAGAAGATAAAAAATCCTCCTCCCCTCATATGTATGCAGATATATGTACAATCACATTTTAAATTTCTTACTATTTCAAGAATTAGAGAAAAACTTCCTTGGATCTAATGAAAGCTTCCAAAATCCAGTTTCACCTTGCAATACATCTGAAATTACTAAACTTTCATTTTATTTCCTAAAGTCATGGACACATGTTATAGAAGCAGAAAATAAATGGTATGAGTCAAATTCAGGCACCTAAATACAAGTGTCGGGTGCCATATTCAATGTCCAAGGATATCTGAAATACCCACACTGGGCTGTGACACAGGATGAATCGGAAACCTATGTCTTTTAAGGCATGGTAGAATAGGTATCTAATTTGGTATTACATGCCTGCATTTATGCAAACAAATCTCTATACATCAAATTTTCAAAATACAGAATTCATTTGGTCTTTAAATTTTGTGTATCAGCCTCGTACTCTGACAACAAAAGTGGAATGCTGTCTGCCTTGAGTCTAACCAGGTCTGTTGTTTCTTTTTGCCCAAAATAACTCTACATCTCTCTTTCCTTTTTGCATATATCTGGAGACTCTTACTGAGCTTTGTCTGGTACTATCACTTCAGTGCCCTTGGCAGCAGATCAGAAATGGCTGAGACTTATGAGTGGTGTGGCTGTTTGTAAAAAGTCATCTTAGGTCTGCATTGCTCGTTGGTTTTGTGGGTTTGTTTTGTTTCATTTTTTAAATGCTTGTATTTTGTTTCCTACTCTACAAAATGACTAGTGTTAAAGGATCTTGAATCTGATTTCCCAACAACTCACATTACGGAAACTGAACTCCTGGATAAACAGCAGGAGTACCAGACAGCATCGTCACCTGCACCCTTCCCCCCATAACAATTCCGTGTTTGTGTGCAGTACTCTGAAGCTATATAGGGTCAGAAACTATGTTCTTTGTGTAAGGTGGAGTTCCAGAAAAAGCACTGTAAATAGTATCAGCAGCACTCTGCTGTTGTGAAACATCACCTGTTTAATTTATTTGAATATTTTATCACTTACGTGATGTTTAAAGTCGTCCACTTTTCAAAGCAGTTATTTCAGAGGAACTATAAAGCATTAATTATCACAAATATTTACCAGGGATTAATAAGAACAGTGAAATGTATTAGAAGAAAAACGTTTCTTCCATTGCGACACTATCATTACAAATGTTTGGCACTGCTAAATCAGCTCCCGAAGACTCATCAATTCACTTCCACAAATAACTGCAGTAGTATATTATGTGGTTCATTCACCTGTAACTACCTAGAAGATTACATCTAGTCCAGTAGACTTAGACCCATTAGATGAAGACCTAGCCACTGTAATCTATACATATGCAATATTCACCCCGGACTACTACAGCTCTCTCTAGGAGGGAACTTTAAGCCTTAGAGAAGTTCAAGGTTGGCCAGTGCAGATCGCATCACCTAATGCACAGTTTATTATAGGCGCTGCTGAATGATTGATCTAATGCAGCCTTAGTGCGAGAGAGCAGAAGCCAGCATGTCACGTTGTCTGACCCGCATCTCACAAGCCCTACATGTCACCCAGTCAACCCTACACTGAACCTCATTATTTGTTTTTAGCTACAACGATCTTTCAGAAATCATAAGCTCTTGATTTGATTTGATTGATTTGAAGGGTATCATTCTTATTTTTAAAACCTTGCAAGAATTTAATTCTGGTCATGTGTTACAGTTCAAGGCAAAATTCCAGCAGGGAGATGTTCTGGGCTGAGGACAAAGCTGTCACGGGGAATCACAGAACTTGCTATTGAAATAGCAAACACTGTTGTCAAAGCTTGCAATAAAATCCATCCCTCTTCTCAAATTTCTTATGAAAGTATGCTAAAGTATTAGTACTTTTCGATAGGAAAAAATCCCAAGCCCAAACCAAAAACCAACAGAAAATGCAGTGCAAATCTGCTTCTGGATAGCAAGAGCAGAAAAGGCAAATTAAGTTGGGGAAAACACCAGAGTGCGTGGTGGTTTGTGTAAGTGCACACAGGGAGTTTCAAATGAGGTTGAAAAGCAGCTTGTGGAAACGACTGAGACTGGTGGTGCTGATTTAATCTCCTGGAACCTTTTTCTTATCAGCTATTAAAAATTAGACATTTTAACAGTAATTCTACACTTAATATTCAATGTGAGCTATAATAATAGGCAAGACTCCTCACAAAACATTCAATTGCAGGTAATTTTCAAAGAGTTATGCCCCTACTGACAGGATGTTAGCTTGTGGTATCTCTGTTCGTGCTCCCACTGGATACGTTTGGCTCTCATGAAGTGCTGCCCAACCAGATGGGCCTTTGTCAAAGTTAGAAATGAGTTTTTGAAATGGTCAAGAAGGATGAAGGATGCACAGCTCGTCATATCAGGACCATAATACTTGTTCAATACATTGAGATAATAAATGTTTGTGTCTTGGGGCATGCCTTCCTTACTGGACAAATCACTTGGGGTTTGTTTGCTTACTGTTTTCTTGAGGTGATCCTCTGTATCATTACATATGATGCAATTTATTTTGAGGTGTTTGTAGAGAAAACACGGTACTGGTAGACAAGACTTGGGCCTGGTTATAGCCTTGCACTGGAAAAACTACCTGCTTCTGTGGCTTCAATCTGGTACCTCGGTAGGGACAATAATTTGCTACTGCAGCTATGACAGAAGATGGTGCAAAGTTTTAGTTCTTAGTTCTCTTAGTGCAACCATCTTTAAGAAATTATAGTGAAGCTTTATACGATGAAGTCATTAGACATATAAAACCACACTGAAAATATCTTTATAAAAGCAAGGGAGGATGTGTGAAAGGGTGAAATAAAAAAAAAAATCCAACAAAAGCCTCTACAGTTTTCAGAGATAATCACAAATAGCTTGGATTTTTTTAAACCTTCATTTTGTCAGTAATAACTGTGAAAGTTTACTCTAATTAAAGGCATAATTTTGTCACATTAATCAGGTGTCGTGTTTCTAAATAGCACACAGGCTTTTGAGAACCAGAGAGCTTGATTTTCTGGAAGTGGGGTGCATACTGAACAGCTTGAATCCGCTTGGGTTTTTATCAACATATATTTTTAATTTTGCTTGACAAACACCTGGACCTGGTTAGGGCTAATGAAGACTAAATTAAAAGAGAAAACAAAACTACTGAGTTGAGAATTTCTGGGCATTCTTCAATCAAGTTTTAGAGAAATGTTAAGTCTTAGAACAACTGTGCTGCAGAAGCATAGCAAGTATCAAAAAACAGACTAGGCAGCTTAGGTGTATTTTGATAAAAAAGAAGGCAAGTCACACAGCTCAACAAATATTTTGATGTCAGGACTTAGCAGAAACCTGCTAGCCTTCTAATACCAACATATTTTAATTGTCCAGACATTACTGGGATTGCACTTGTTCAAAGATAAGAGTTAAAAGGTTACACTTGAACAGAGTCTAGGTCAAATGCTCTCAGATATTGTCAGCCAAGCTCAGGCAATCTTTTTATCCTTATAGTTGTTTGCAAGAAGATACAAGAATTCAGGAAAGACTTTAGTTTCCAATTCTCACCTATGCAATATTTCCAGTGCTACACCGGAACAATCACTTAGGTCTTTCTGTGTCTCAGTTTTCCAGGGGTGGTATTTTTCTCATACAATGCTACTCCCACAGAAAGCTCTGAAAGCCACAAGCATCAGGAGAGATTATGGAAGTAGAATTTTTTTTAGAAAAATCAGTTTGTTTCCTAAATTACTACATTCAAGTGAAATTATAATAGCATTACATTTTCTATTGATCTTTCCTACAGGTGGCATTTTTGCTGTCATGACTCATTAGAATCCTAGCAAAGTTATTTTGAAACATAGAAGTATTTAATTTACTTGCTAATATTCCTTCTAGTTGTGTTTTTTATTTGCCTGCCATTTTAAAACAATTACATGACTAAGCCAAAGACACAAAAACATACCACGCATGTCAGGTTGCAGCCATGTAACGAGTTGCACAGACTGGTTGAAAAGTCAAAACATAATTCTCTTTCTGTGGCTCAACTTTTAAAATGCTGATTAATATCAGCATACAATTACTAATTGATTGGTTTGTATCTCAACAACCTCAGTTTTCTACCTAAAGCACCTACACCAGTTGTCCTTTCTATGCTTGTTAAGACAGTAAGGCTTAAAATGCCACAGTTATGCCAGTGAACCAGTGGTCTGATCTGTGCAATTGTGTGAAAAGATAGCTGTTCACAAGCAATGAGCCAGTCCAGTCAATCATCTGACACTGTAAAATTCCAGATATATTTGCCAGTCTCTGTATGTAAGAATTGTTAATCAACTTGGGACTTGCACTTCTGCTGTCAGCATAACAGAGAATGAGCTGTTCAGAGGACAAGGAATCCTTCGTTTCATTGAAAATAAATGTCTTGCAAAATCACCAGTGACTCAGCCAAAAATAAAAACTGTAAGCATTGCTTCTGTGTTTAGCTTATGTGTGATGATTTCTTCGGTGGGCTCTGGAAAACATCAAAGCACATCCCGAAGTATTCTGTAGTTTCACCAGTTTGAGACCTCAGCCACTGTCCCTGAGCATGCCGAGCACAGTCAGGTTTCTACATAGAGCTTTTTCACCAGGGAGGGGCTGGCCTTCAATTCTTAACTTTCTATCAAACTGACTTACCCAATTTTACCCACTCTTCTTGGTGCCATCATCAAACTGTTCCTCATACAGCGAAGGGGTATTTTTATTTTGCAATATGATAGGGATCCCACTGATAGGGATGGTCATGGCGTTGTCACACAGGGTTTTGTGCACATAAAGCAGGTCAGGAGCCTGTTCCCAGCGGCACCGGCTGCTCTAGAGGAGCCCGCCAGGGACACCTGCGTACGGCCCGCGCCCCTCAGGGCTGCGGCTGCGCCCGCGCCCGAGCCCTGGCCCCCCCCCGGGCTGCTTGTCTGGCGCAAGGGCAGCGGGTCTGTCCCCAAGCCTTGTTCAGTCCTTATTTCTCCAAGACATAACCATAAATCCCCGGACTCACAAAGGGATGGGGCACCTTAGTTAATGATTTGTCAGACGCTTAGACAAGCGCCAGGCCCGTTCGCCGCTGCGCACCCTGCGCAGGAGGACGGCCCTGCCCTGCGGAGGTGACGGGACAGGCCTGGGGCTGGGCAGCGCTGATCTCCGCACAGGCGCCGGGGCCGAGGCACACGGCGGCAGCGCCCGGGGCCCGCTCGGCCGCCTCCTGAGGAGGCAAGCGGCGGCGCCCCAGCCCCTCGGCCGCCCCGACCCCTCTGAGGCGCGGCCCGACGCCCCGAGCCGGCCGGGTGACACCTGCCGGGTCTCGCCTCCCTCCGCCGCCGGGGAGTGCAGGGCGGCGGANCGAGCGGCGGTTTGGGGTGGGGGCGAAGCTCAGAAGGGTGCCCGGAACCGGCCCGCTCCTCCCCGCATCTGAAAAGTTGTTTCCCGGCCCTGCAGACACTTCCCAGAGCTGCCGGTGCGTCCCCCCCACGTTGGCGTGGCTTTGGGTTTTTTTTTTAGCGGTTTCCCAGTTTGGGGTGAAAAGAGACGAGGCTGCCGAGCCTGCCTTGCCAGACCGAACCGGAGCCACCGCTGCCTCACTGCAGCGTCTTCCGTGTAATGCTGGTGAGACAAAACCGCTTCCCCGCCGGGGATGCCGCTGGAACTGCTGCCAGTGACATGTACCCAGTTCTCGGGCTGCTCTTAAAGGCATTGGTCTCCAGTCTTAGTAAAGGGAGCTGTGAGCTAGGTTTTTCCTGAAGTGTCTGATCAGTTTTGGTAGACTGAAGTTTACAAAATCTTAAAATACTGCATACAGGATTTTTCATTTCTCCTTAATATTAAATATCCCTTTACATGAACATTTGGTGAGGATCTCCAGAAGGCAGAGCATCTTCATTCTGCGCCATTACCTCACTCTGATGGTTTCCCCCACTTTGTACCAATTACTATGTGAAATTTGGAATGACAGTAATGAAGGTAATAAATATTAAGCTTGGAGCCATCAACTCACACATGTAGAAAAATCCGTTCTGTTGGCAGACTCAAATACTTGAGGTGCTTTGGGTGCTGGTCTCCAAATGAGATCAAGTAGATAAAGTGCTGTTCAGTATTTTATGTGAGAAACCCATGCACTGTAATGTACACAGCAGCCTAAACAACCACATTATTAATGTGACACTTTAAACCAGTGCGTAACTGAGCTCCTCAGCAAGTACAGTAGTGATTGGCTTCACCACTTTTGCAAATGCTGCTTGGTGATACTTCCAACACCATCAGATTTAACTGACCAGCAAGTATGGAGACAGTTATTTTATGATGGAGCTATGGAGCTTCAAATGAGAAAGTAATTGAAAACAGAAATTAGTGTATTGCTTTGCACTGTTGTGTTTTGTCAGTCACTTCAACTCCTGATTCCAGTGAAAAAAGTTTCCATTTGCTTAAATGCAGTTGTGATGTACTCGGGAAGTATTACTGAGAAGTTACATGCATCCATTGTTGCAATATGTGTACACAGGGAATGGCATGAACACAGGGACAACAAAATATTTACTGATGTCCTTAGGAGCCAGTATAAATATATCTGTGCTATTACTCTGTGAAGACTTACACGTATTCAAACAACTTTATATTCAGAGCTGAATTCTTGGATTGCTTTCAAGTAGTGTTAAGCACTGTATGTTAATAGATGCAGCCTACTGATTAAAAAAAATCACTGCACAAAAAAGCTGATTGCTGCAACCAGGAAGTATCGTGGTATTAGTGCCCTAGTATTTAATGCCATTTTAAGAGCAGTTGTTATAATTGTTTCTTGATAATATGTATCTTGTTGAAATAGGAGAAAAAAGAAAGATGACAGTATTTTGGAGATCTCATCAATTCCAAATCCTTTTCCCGAGCTGTGTTGCTCTCCATTTGCATCAGTTTTGTCAGCCAGTCTGTTGCCCAAGGCAACTTCAAGAAAAAAGCAGGTAAGATCTATAAATTATTATTTGACAAATTCTGAATTGGATTCGTGAAAGCTTGAGGAAAAGCTCAGTTACCTATTAAGTTATTTTTCTAATAAAGGTGTTCCATATTTCTGTAATTTGGTGAAATTTTCTCTGTAGGTCGTTGATAGTAGAAAATGATGTTTCAGAATCTGTGACTTAAGAGGTGACTGTTCTTTCACAGAGTCCACATGTGACTGTGTGAATTTTTTGGGTAAAGTGGAACTAGGGACAGACAGGCAGTACTTTATGTCCTTCAATGAGAAGTTCATTTCTTTCTTCCTATCCTCCCCACTTCCAATTACTGCCATCAGAGCTGTGGCACAAAGGATTTTAGCAGTTGCTGAGCAGCTGCTTTCTGAAGGTCTCATTTTGCTAGGTGAATTGAATAAAACTGAAATTGATGGGAAAGGAGCAAATGCTGTGTGCATGGCTATATTTTATATGCATGTGTGTTTGTGTATGGCTGATGCTACGGTATTTCCATAAATACTTTAAACTGTAAGCCAAGGGGAGTTAGGAATGGGCAGACAGACCTGGCAGTGCTCTGTTTTAGGACTGTTCACACAGTTTGTTATCCTGAGAAGGAGTAGAGGCTAAAGAGCAAGAGTTTCCAGTTAACGGAGATTACTGGTGTCGAAGATCTGTTTCTCTCTTTGAAAACTTAACCTGTCTCGCTTCTCTTTACTTTTCTTGAGACTGGAAGGAGCTCTGACAAGAACCACCTGTGGGATTAAGGGTATTATTGCCTTCACATTCTCTTTTTTGATGGTCTGAAAGATCCCTGTCTTCATAGTTTTAGAGGTGATATTAGAGGTGTAAGAATTTAGGCTGCTGCTGCTTATTCAGTTTGTAGATTTGCATGAGGAGATTGTCTGGAAGTTGAAGTTTCTCATATTTGTATTGATGTTTCTAAAGCTGACCAGCCATGGCTGTTTCTCTGCACCTGCCAGGAAACTTTACTAGCAAAGTCTTGGTCGGCACCTTAAGGAGGAACCTTACACATGTATGTGTCTGGGAAGTTGCACTGGTTCTGTGTTTTTCTGGACAACTTCTGTTGCTTTTAGTTCTTTGTTACAACAGCAGTGCTAATCTGAAGCATTTCTGGTCAGTGTGTATCTGGATGTTGCTAAAGCAGTGGGATGAGATCATGCTAGTTTTGTGCTTGGGCAAGGTGGAAGCATTGACTGTCTCTGCAGAGGCAGGAGAGGCACTGAATTGATAAAATTATCTTTCAGAATGTAAGGACTAGAAGTCGCATTTTTTAAAAAATTGTTTAAATTATTCCTGTTGCTAGTTTAAATTGCACTCATTGTGGTAATCTTTGTGCTTGCAACTGGAAAGCAGATTTCTCAAGCATGATTTAACACACAAAGGTCAACTATCTCCTTTTGTGGCCTGTCGTGTTTAAAATTACCGACTGGCTTGATCAGTTAAGCCAGCTAAGTGTTAGCTTCAGGCTCTCAGAGGCTCAAGTTCATACCTTCACTGGTTTAACTTCTTTCTTCATAGAGGCTCTTGTCTTACCGATTGTGACAATTTCTGCTCATAGTCCTTCCATTTCTCCTGGGTTTTCATTTAAGAATGTTGTGCTCTCCCTGGAAAAAACCAGGATCAAGAACAACTAATTTACTGGACAGAATGAGCTAAAATATTAGTAGTGTCTATGGAAGGCCTAATCCATTTTCTAGTAACCAGAAAACTTGAGGAGAGTCTTCCTGTTATTTTCTGGAGGCATTTTAACGAGACCATGGTGTCTGTCGAAAAGCCTTTCACCCAGGTATCTGCTTATCACCACTGCAGGGGAAATAGTACTGGGCTAAGTAGACCTTTTGTAGAACTCAGCATGACTGTTCTTATGTTCTTCATCTAAAGTTATTAAATGTTAAGGCCAAATAGCAACTGTTGAGTTAAACTTTTATCTTTGGAATTCAGGTTGAAGTCTTCTAATATGTTTATAAAATTACTTGGGTCTAAAAAGGAGAGAGAGGGAATGCCAAGCAGGTGTGCAAAGAGGAGAAGTGAACTGGCTGTCACCTTGACTTGCCACAGTTGGATGTGGAGGCTGTGCTTGGAAATGCGTTTCATCTTCTTATTTTGCCAATATTGTGAGGGCTCTGTCTGCAAATGCCTAACCCATATGCAAACATTTCATTGAATATAGCCCCCAAGGTCATGAATATTACTGTTACAGTTCGATAATTTTCTAACTCTTAAAAGAAACCATCTACACTTAAGCACTTTTTAAAAATATAGTGTTGACAGCTGCCAGAATTTTTTCTGTTGCCTTTCTGATGATCTGCATATGCTTTCAGTGATTCTTCTTTTAGGTTGCTTTCTTTCTGATTTGAATTCTTTTTCTACTGTGTTTTTAATTTCAGGCATAATAAAGAAAAATCACAGAGTGAATTTCCACTTATGCCTAGTAGGTAACTATTATCAAAATAGGTGTTTCTAAAAGAAATAAAAGGAAGTTATAGAATCATAGAATTGTCAGGGTTGGAAGGGACCTTAAAGATCATCTAGTTCCAACTCCCCTGCCATGGGCAGGGTCACCTCCCACGAAGATCAGGTTGCTCAGAGCCTCATCCAGCCTGGCCTTAAAAATTTCCAGGGATGGGGCTTCCATCCCAGAAGTTATGCCTCTTCTGTCTTGATTTCCTCTCCAGAAAATACTTTCTACTTTCAGGGAAAAAAAGAAGTCACAAATATCTACTCTTTTATTCATTACGCCTGTGACATGTGAAATTTTTCCTCTTCTGAATAGATTATTAATATTATTTTGAATTCTTGTTTTTCTAAGCTGAAGTTCTTACTGTCTTCTGAATATCTTTTATCTTAAGCGTCTCAAAACATTGAACATGCTGCTTGAACAGCACATCTGTTTGTGGGGTTGACTTACAGGGAAATAAGTTTATAAAAGCAGATAGGTAAAAGCCATGTAGCAGAATAATGAGTTGCCTCTGTGCTTGGGAAGTAGGACATCTGTGTGTCTGCCTCATCAACACAGCTGTCCATCTCCTTTCCCTCCCTGCAGTTTGGAAGAGTTTTGTGTTGTATCCCACAGACTCATAGTTGTGACATATTCACAGTAACTAGAACAAACTTTAAGAGGCAAACTTGACTATTTTTTTCTCTTTTAATTTAAAAAATAAAGGGATGGGGAATGATGAGGATCAAAATAAAGAGTAAAAGTATAGTGACCAATTTTATTATCGTAGAGGGAAGGCTGGAAGCTGGGAGAATGGAAGGAAGAGGCTTGCACTGAGCTTCTGAAAATGTGCAGACTTGTGCCTCAGATGACCTGTTCTCAGTGGAGCGTTTCACAGAGGCAACTCTGTGGAGCTGATGTTGTATTACCACACTTGTGTTTGTGAAGGTGGAATTTTGAGATGTTTCACAAGTGGGAGTGGAGTTATGTATTTAACATCCTCATCCTCAAGCAAATAGAATCAACAGCTGAACGTGTGCATGTCAAGACCACTTTGTGGATTGTGTAATCCATTCTCTAAGTAATCATTGTTTGGAATCCTTGGAAGAACTGTAGGAGGGAGTTGGGTGCTTTTGGCATGAACAATGTTATATTTATGTGTGTTCAGATAAACTGATTTTTATGCTTCAGGCCAGCTTTCTCCTCATGTCCAACACAGCATAGTCAACTAGTTACATGGTGGGAAATACTGCCTTCCTCCAAGGAATCATCAATTGCTGTTACAGGGTGAAGTTTGTGAACTTGTGTGGAAAATCTAATCGTGTCTCAGAGTCTGTGCTCTCTAAGAAGCGGCAGGAAACTGAAAATATAAACCACTTAATTCTTTTGTCCCTAATTATGATCAAAATGGATTTTAGTAGGGAAAAATGTTAATTATAAGAAACCATGGTCTGTTCTTTGGTATACTTTTGATTCTCTTTAGTCAAATGAACTAAAAACAGGTTACTGTAGTTTTATGAAAGCTTAGTTTTTAAGTCTTTCTGAAACCAAAACTTTTGCACTGGAGTAACAGTTCTTGCCCTGCTCAAGGATAAGCCAAAAAGTGTTTCATCACAAAAGTAGTTCAAGGTAATTAGTGCCTTGTATCTTTAAATTAAATTAGAAGTGCAAAAATAAAACTCAAGTAAATCTCAAGGTGAAGAACACTCAAATCTTTGGACTTTTATCTTGCCTCTTTTCTCTTTCCTGATGTTCTAAACAAGTAGATATTTTTATCATTTAGAATCCAAATATACTCCCACAACGTTCTTTCTGAGAAATCAATTGTATAAAGAGACCTCAAATACACATTTGATTTTAGTGGAACATCACTTCTCTTTTTGCATTAGAAAAGATTTTATTGTAAAACTCTTTGTCAAAGAAGAACTAAGAGGAACTTTATGACAAAGAGCAGATGTTTCTTTAAATGTGAGCGATTCTAAGTTTATGAGTAATATTGAGCATCAACTGTTGTAATTGGAGAGTCATTTTACAGCAATAGTTCAGGGTCTGTTAGAGTACTTGAAAGCTCAATCTTCAAAATTTTGCATATAATTCTGTTAGCAGATATAAATGGCTAAGTATCTGCTACTTAGACTTCTTCATGACAGATTTTGTGGTTGAGGTAACTATTTTCTCTTAACTTCTAAAAAATGCAAAAATGGAAGGAGTTTTAATTGAAATGTAATAATTCCTTAATTTCCAAACAATTTCCAAGGGCTGAAATACCTCTTACAACTAAAAGATGCATTAGTTTAAATTACTCTGTAATTTCAGTCTGTCTTTTTCTTGCTGGATTTTTGTCCAAGTTGGAGATCATTGCACATATTCTCCTTTATCAGTTTTCAATCTTTTTTCCTTCCAGCTCCCAAACATATATTTGTTTTTCCTGGGTCTTCCCCTTAAATTAGACAAGAAAGACTTAGAGTTTGAAAGACAGAAGGA
>VYZX01000026.1:64105-106818 GCA_013401335.1 Brachypteracias leptosomus
TTAAGTAAAAGGGGAGTTTTTCTGCTGCTTTGAGTAACAGTAGTTAAGAATAATAGAATTAAGCTCCATGTATTTGATGCATCTATTCTTATTCTCAGTTACTTTCCTGAAACCCTAAGATCAGAAGCACTGAAGAGTATTTTGTTTGCTGGGAAAATGTCAGGAAAAAAACCCCAACACTGTAACCACTCAGTGTAAAGTGCTAGAATACAGTCTTTAATGATTTGTTTTGGGTTTTTTTGTCTTGAAAGTGAAGACAAGGTTCTGAGTGGTAGAGATGGCTGTTGTTCTGCTTATTTTTATAGCCAGAGATATCAGTGTGGGCCTTTCCAAGGACAGAAGACAAATTTTCAAGCTCTTTGGTTGGTTGATTTCTAGTTAGTCCTACCCCAGTGTCTTCTGTAATTGGCTTTGGCTAGGACTGGATTCACATAAACAAAGTGACATTTACTGCATTTACCTTAGTCTTTTCTTTGCACTGACTCTCCATTATTTGGGTTATGAGAAGCTAGACTTAAAGGATTGTTCCTAACTACTTTATTCTGCTTCATTTTATCACCTGGCTGGCAAGTTCTGCGAAAAGCAGACATGAGTTTGTCTTCAAGAAGAGTAACATTGCCTCCTGTTATGCCAATAACTCTGCAGAAATGGGTATGGCATTTGAATCAGTCTTGTAATTTTGACTTTAGACTGGTTTGGGAATGCATTTGCTTAGTGTAAATAAACAATATTTAAATCAAACAGGGCTATATTTAATTTTTCACTTTTTAATTTCTTTAGTGTAATAACAGTTTTTCTTGTCTGATAAATGTACATTTAAAGATTTCATTTAATGAAGTATATGTTTTCATAATATACATTGAGTATGTAATTGATTATTTGTTACTGTGCTTTTTTCTCTGTTACTGCAATTGTGTATCTTGTGCAGGAAGTTGATTTTGCTTGCAGATTAATGTAGTTTTTAAATATAAAGTGTCATAATTACACTTCAGAATATTTTAATATGCCTCTTTAGAAGGCTGTGTTACTGTTCCTAATGGAGGATTATTGGAGTCTGCTTTCACAGGCTTTGGGTCAGCATTAAACACAACATACTTCTTCCTCACCCTCTCTGGCTAACACTTTCATAGTGGAATGTCCATCATGTGGTTTGGGAATCAGAATAGCACTGTACAGTGTTTCTCCATAGTCACTGTAGCTTGCCTTTTTTGTTACCTAAGTGCTACGAAGTGGAAGCAATGCAGAATCATTATGGCTGTGTGCCCTAGGAGTGCCTTGTGTAACTCTATGCATTGGGGGTGTCAGTGAAGTTAAAAATATGCACGGAAGTGAAGTACGGAAATATTACTCTCTGCTAAACCAGATATATTAACTTCTTACTAAGAAGTTAGTTCAAACAAACTAAGTAATTCATTAGTTCGATTTATTTTGTAAATGTGTAGATATTTTTCAAAAATTCATTGCCACATAATGTGCTTGAATCACTGTTAATAGACTCGTCTGTTACTCAGAGGCTTTTAATATACCAGCAGTGTGAAAAATGAAATTTCACTGAAATATTGCTGCAGTATTAAATGGTTCTCATGAGCAATTTACACAAGATACAGCATATACTTCTTATGGCATAAGTCCAGTGGGTCTAAAGTAGCATATGAACACATAGCTCTTATTGATTGGGATGTATGGCATCCTTTTAGATTACGTCATTGTTTGAGCTGGGGGAGAAGCCTGTGAACATGCAATCCTAGTGTGATTGCTGCAGATTAAATTATACTACTGTCTCAATAATATAATCATATGTACTACTTTTCTGGTATAGTAACTTCCCTTTCAGATTTGGATGTGTGCAAGATGTGTTGTTACACAGTTTTATCCTAACAATTTGNNNCCTAACAATTTGGTATATCTCTTACATTTCAAAAACACTCTTTTAAAAATTCTAACTTCTCAGCTCTCATCCTCTTAATCCTGTGGTTCTCTCCCCTTCCTCTCTCCATCTCCCCAACATCCCATCCAGTCTGTAATCTTCAGTTGTCATCATTATTTCATTTTTGGCTGTTCTTTGGTAGTTTCTCTCTGAGGAGATGAAGGTCTTTGCTCTTGCAGCACGTAGTTGTGTTGGACTCCTCTGGTGTGCACACAGCAGTACTTGGTGCTATGTGGGAGGGGAGAGATGTGTAACTTTGCTCAATCAAGCATTCAGTACGCTAGGAAACTCAGTTCAACTGTACTGTATGTTTTAATGGATTGCTTCTTTTGCTTTTGACAGTTGAGCATCATTCTCTGAGTAAACTTATTGGTTTTTCTCTTTTGAGAAAAATGCATGGTGAGTAAGATTGTTTTCTGTGCATTCTCTTCTATTTTAAAACAAATATTTTCACACTACTATCAAATCAGCTGTCAACAGTTATTGGCTTTACTTCTCTTTATCTATGCACTTTGTAAGCCTGAAATAAAAATAATGGAAGCAGTAGGAGGAAGCAGCACAGGATGTTGTCTTAGGTAGGTATTGGGTTACACACAGTTGCAAAAATTCTCAAAGGCATGTGTCCTTACTGAGGGCTCGCTGTATGCCAAATTTAGTAGTCCTGTTTATGACTGTGATGTTTCTATCTGTGCATGTAGGGTTCCTCCTGAAAATATCTCTTCTCTCTATTCAAAAGGTGCATTTGTTATTTATGTAGCAATACCCTAATTTCTGGAGCTGGAATACTGCAGGAAGGGAAGGCAGGCAAGAAAGAGTCTTGCTTGTAAGGGGTAACATTTGTGCATGTATGTGCACGTCTAAATTTGGTTTTGTTTCTCATGGACATTAGAACCTTAGCAATTACCTTTTACTTGGTGTAGTCCAACTTCTATTTTTTGTGGTGCAAGAAGGACCTGGAAATGTAAAAATGTACATTAGCATGGCATAGTCCAGAGAAACATAAGCTTTATCTCATAAAGTATTATTTTAGGCTATAGATCATCCCCAATCATTATTTCTTAAATTCTTGGAATGGGAAATTGTGTTAGAAGTCTAGTTTAATTACGGTACTGCAAAAATTGCAAGTCTTTTTTTTTTCTTCTTTTTTTTTTTTCTCCCTCACAACAGCTAATATTTTGCATTATCGGTGTGTTAATCTGGCTGTTCTGCCAGTTTCTTGAATACACAGTTTTTTCTCATTTTGAATCCAAATATCTAATATGCTTTGTCCAAAGTTATTTTATACTCCTTTCTGTTTTAAAATCAGATATGAAGTTCATAGTTGTCATGTTTTATTCTTAAGTACTATATTTTAAAATAAAGTTACAGGCCTTATTTAGATTCCAAGGAGCCTTTTAGCATAGGCAGAAAAATGATTTGCTTGGGCAATAATGCATATTGAGTACCATTCCAAACAGATTTATAGTGTGTATATAGACTAGACATATAATTAAACCAACACAGCTAGAGTGTCTTTTTTATCTTTTGTTTGAATAACTTCATACTCTTCTAAAAATGTTTTTAGGAAATTAGATTTAAAAGAACATAATGCATTCAAAACATTGTTTTACAGTTAGTTAAAAATGAATTTATTGAAGATAAACAACCACAAGTCTACTAGACTTGTTATGTGATAAGTAGAAGAGTACTTATGTACCTGATTTAGATGCAAGGTGTATAAACAGTGAGAGTTGTAGTTTTTTCTGCAGCACCTGGGAACTTCATAGCACACTGGTCAGACAATGTTAAAAAGCGTTGTGTATGTAGGTGGCATGTATTGCAGCTGAATATTTTCTGCTGATCTTTATAAAGATTGCATAGTGCTTTTTAAATGGAAGAAATATTGATTAGAAAATGAGGATGTGATTTAGATTGCTCAAATCTAGGGCTGGCATAAGCATGCAAATTTGAAGATTCTCTTGCATTTTTAGTCTATCTATTTTTTCTGGCGTGAAACCACGCGCTGCTTTAATCAACACTCGCCCCACCCCCAGGGAGAAATGGTCACTTAAGCCAAATTGTATTGAGAATTAGTAATGTCTGTCTGCGAGGCTAAGAGCATGAAAGTAATTTTTCGGTTTTGCATTTGAGTTCCCTGAGATGAAAGGCCAATGTGCTAATCCAAGAATTTTACATAAGGCACTTTAAGTGACATGATAATGGTGTCATTAAATGGATACCTTTTATAAAATAACTGGAGGCAGACAAAGCACTCATGTATGAAACATCTCTTCATAAGAACAGTTTGAAAAATAGTCAGTTAAAGATGCATAAACAACACCCGTGCCCTTTTGTCTTCTGTACAGTAATAAAAATAAAAGCAGTAATAAATTATATAATACAATAATAAAATAAAGAGTAACATCCTGCAAAGTTTTGAAGACAGATGAGAAGTTTAAGCGGGAGATGGACTTGAGTGTGCTTTTAAGACTTTAGGAACAGTGGTCAGAAACCTGTGGTGGTCAAGATGAAGTATTTGAGTCGGTGTAAATTCTTAATGGAATGTTTTATTTTATGACCTACTGGGGGACTGAGAGAAGATAATGGGGCTAGCCACAGGTAAGATGGGACTGACTTGAAATTCAGTATAGAATTAGGTCTTAGAGAAAAATTACTAGCATAAAGCATCAGGATATGTTGCTACTGGATCTGCAGGGTTTGATTACAAATAGTAAAGGTTTTTAGCCAGAATGTGAGTTGAGAAAGATTGAGGAGGAGGAATATATATGGGAATAGGTGGAGACAAACTGGATTCAGGAGACTGGTAGTGTGTTTTCTGAGAGAAGTTTATGTTTAAAATTGCTAGAGGGCCAAGGTAGCGTGTAGGCTCAATGAAAGGCCTTGCCACTTTTGTGTGTCTAACATGTGCTAAGATAGGTGCATTTTTTTGTGGACATCTGGAATTCCTGCTACCTCTTAATAATGTGCAAAAACTTTGTGAAACTAGTTGTGCAAGTATCTACGTCAGATATTTGTTTGAGGGAGCATACGACTTTCATGTTACCTGTGAAAGGATTATTGAATTGCCTAGAATTTAGTCATCTGCCATACTGTACTTGCAGATATTAGTTACTCATGATAGAGACTGATGTTATGCTGGAGATTCAGCTTATGAGTGATAGAGAAGAAGAAGGGTGGCTGACTAACATTTTCTGTCATTGTGGAAGATGTTTGGTTAGGTCCAGGGACAGTTTAGGAGGGAGCTACTGACAGGATCTCCTCAGGAGAAGGTATTGCAGGAGTTTTCAACTTCCTGATGATGTTGGCCAGAAAAATCTATATCTGATACTCAAGAAGGGTTCTAGGAGCAGTTTTTGCTTTGAATATGTGCTCTTTATACTTAAACAGGCACCTAAAAATGGATTCTGGTAGAGCAGTCATATACCAATTGGCCAGTCCTATTTTCCTTCTTTGAATAACATGAAACCAGTGAAGCTTCCAACCATTTTTATTGTGTATAAAAATGACCTCATGTGTAAATAAAAATGGGACTAACTTAAGTCTCTATGGTTCAGCTATTGAGGTGGAGAGGGAGAATTTTTCTATCCTGTGGCATTCCAGACTTTGCAAGCAATCAAATTTCACAGAATATTTTGTGCAAAAAGTCGTCAACAATCTTGGAATTTACAGTGTAAAGCATTGTGCTGCGTAGTTGCCTTGAAAGGTAGATAGGAATGTATATACATGCGTGTGTGTGTGTGTATGAGATGGTGAGTTAACAAGTCCACAGAGCTTTTTATAACGTCTTTTAAAATCTTGGTGGTTAAATACATTTGGTCATTACATGTCCCTTGTGTAGTTTGACAAGGTTTAGTGACACAATTATTGTTGCACTCTGTCTCCTCTCTGTCTTCAGTTCTTCAACAAATCTTTGATAGGTTTTTCAGTTTCTCTTGCCTTCTTTGAACATCTAACATTCTTCATACAGTAACCAAGGAAATTGGCAGTGTTTAGTGCCCTACTCTGCTCATAATCCTTTTCTGTTGGCAGGAATCCTTTGGAAAAAAACCAGCTTTTTCATCAGTTAAAGAAAGTACTTGGCCATTTTCTAGCTCTAGTACTTTAGTCTCCTCTTGAATAAATTAGGCTTCAAGGAGTCAGAACTTGACCTCCAGACTGTGTTATCTAGCCTTGAAGTATATCAAGAGCTATTGCTGAATAGTTATTTCTTCTGGTAGTAAACCCCATCCTGATTATGCTACATTGCTATATATGAAGGGAGGAACTAAACAAACTGCACACAAGGTGTTGGCACCAGTCCTGTGTGAAAAATCAAATTTCCCTTACTTACATGTCTTCTCTGTGTTCCTTTCAACATGCTTCGATATATAAGAAAGCACCTGAAAAATGAGAAGATTTTATTTACTTTTGATAAATTGAAGATATACTAATGAATTCAAAGAAAATTCATCACCTTGCATCAAGGAATTATTCATGTTTAAGCTTGCTTTCTTCCTCAATTTCATGCTGTTGCTATGGGTACTGGCCATGCCCCGTGCTCTCCCTCCCTTCTTCTGCCTGTGGGTCAGGAACAGAGGCAGAACCAATCAACAAAATGCCCACTGCCTTAAGGACCTTAAAAAGTAGTTATGACTATATGATCATGTATTATGTTTGCATGGCAATGTTTTGGTATTGGGGGTCTACAGGAGTGGCATCTGTAAGAAGCTGCTAAAGCTTCCCCTGTGTCTAATGAAGCCAATGCCAGCTGACTCCAGGAGGGACCCAGCACTGGCCAAGGCTGAATCCCTCAGCAGCGTTGGTAGCACCTCTGTCATAACATTCTTAAGGGGAAAAAAGACCTGTGCAATAGCAATTGCAGCTGGAGAGAGGAGTGGGAATATGTGAGAGAAATGACTGTGCAGACCCCAAGGTCAGTGAAGAAGGAGCAGGAGGAGGTGTGCCAGGCACCAGGGCAGAGGTTCCCCTGCAGCCTGTGATGACTGCGGTGAGGCAGACTGTCCTGCAGATGATTTGTGACCCTGTGGAAGAGACCCACACTGGAGCAGTTTGTGAAGAACTGTAGCCCTTGAGGTGAACTTACGTTGGAGAAGTTTGTGTAGGCCTATCTCTTGTGGGAGGGTTGCCATGCTGGAGCAGGGGAAGAGTGTGAGGAGTCCTTCCCCTAAGAAGGAGGGATTGGCAGAGACAGTGTGTGATGAACAGAGCACAACCCCCATTCCCCATATCCCTGTGCTGCTGGGAAGGGATCAGGTAGAGAAACCAGGAGTAGTTGAGCCTGGAAAGAAGGGTAAGGGTGAGGGAAAGGTGTTTTAAGATTTGGTTTTATTTCTCATTATCCTACTCAGATTTGATTGGTAATAGATTAAACTAGTTTCCCCCTAGTCAAGTCTGTTTTGCTGATGACGGTAACTGCTGAGCGATCTCCCTGCCCTTATCTCGACCCACGAGCCTTTCATTATATTTTTCTCTCTCCTGTCCAGCTGAGGAAGGGAGTGATAGAGCAGCTTTGGTGGACACTTGGTGTCCAGCCAGGGTCAACCCACCACAGATCAAAACTTTGGAACTGATATAATTCTAACACTGAAAATTTTACCTTGATTCCAGTCCTTTTTTTTTTTTTTCTTACACTTATTATTGACTTCCTAAAGCTTCTCTTTTGAAGCTGTCCTTATTCAGATGCTTTCAACCCTTTATTTACTTCAAGGCAACCTGTTTTTCATGGTTTAAAGTAATTAGACGGGAACAGATTTATTCTGACACAGTATAGCGCATAATAAGTTCCTGGGGAACAGTACAAAAGAAGGCGAGTCAAACTTCCCAAGTCACACTTTCCAAGAATACATAGAATCATAAAATGGTTTGAGTTGGAAGGGACATTAAAAATCATCTAGCTCCAAGCCCCCTACCATAGGCAGGGACACCTCCCATGTCCAGCTTCTTGAGCCAGAGTTGATATGCTCTTATCATAGTTGATCGTATTTCTCATAACGTATTTCACCGCCTCTCTCTGACAGATCCTAATGGCCACAAAACATGCTATTTGTGTCTTTTCTGTTTGGCACTGCTAAAATTCTTCTGAAGGACTGAGACCTGGGAGGAAGTGTTCAGTTGACACCCTTAGTGCTTTTACTTTATTTCCTACTCTGATTTCTTCACAATCTTTTTCATCACTTTTGTTGCATATTGTATCATTTCCACCTCTGACCTTTGCCCTAACATAACATTGTGCTTTTTTGTTGGACCACTTAGACTGTTTTTCCGAACCAGTTAATTCCCTTCTCCAAGAAGTTAGCGATTAAATGATATCTAGACTGAATAGCAGTTGGAGCCTTTTGGTAGTCTTGATTTCATTTGACAGCCAGGCTTAACTATCTCATCAGATTATCCACCAGCTACATATGCAAGTCCTCAGTGTTGTCATTTTTCCTTTGGTCCTGCTGATTGTCAGTTGTTGGATTGGTGTCTGTCACCATCCTTTTGGGTATCCTGTATGACAAGACTTTTAGGATGATTATGATAGAAATAAAATGCATACATTTACGATGTGTGAATGTGGCTTGTGTGTGGGGAAGAGAAGCAGTAGCCAGAGAACCCTGAATATAGGGTGTCACAGCATGTGTAGAGATGAGAAATGTGCTACTAACCTCTCAGTTTTTCTGTATGACTGAAGGCTGTTCAGTCTACATACCTCATTTTCATTTTGGAAAAAACTATGATATTGGAGGTAAATATTGTCAAAATACACTGAATTTCTGAAATTTTCCTTTTTGCTACATCAGTTATTTAATGTTATCTTTCTGTTCAACTTTGTTCACTTGTTTCGGTGAGTGTCTTGTGCATTAGATGACTATTACATTTTTGCCAACAATCACAGGGTCTGATTTCCATGCCTAGGTGCTCCTGGTCTTTTTTTCTGTTCCTGTAGTGGTTTGGATTTGTCAGAAAAAATTGCTGACAAATCTGTAATAACGTGACAGTGTAGAGTTTAAGGTGTTACATATTTTGAGTAGACTTACTAGCTTTATTGCAGGATTTACTCTTTATTTGGATTTTATGCTGTGGCTGGAGGAAACAAAGCTATGTGAATAAAATGAAAGAGAAGTTGAAAAGTGCTAAGGGATAAAATGTTCTGTCAGATTAACTATTCTACAGCAGTTAAACCTTGCTGTTATATACCACCAGTAACTAGAAATACCCAGAGACAGTACTGGGCCAAAAAGATGTTGTAGTCAGACGCAGCAGAGTGTCTGACTTTTTTTGTCTGATACCAAATGGCAAAGTGCTTCAGCATTCTAAAACAACTGTTTATTACAGAGGGTTAACCTGCATAGCCTTTGTCATATTCAGCATCTGGACATTCCTTGTATCACTCCAGAAATTCTGAGAAAATTTCCAAGCTGCATCTTCTTAAGTGGAAAACCTAAAATTTGCTTAATCTTACAGGGTCTACATTCTTTGCTCCTCTAGTGACCTACATGGGGATACATAGGTGAGAAAGGTGGTGGCAAAGGCATTCTTTGCTTTGAGGCTGTGTTGTAGTTCAAGCCAGAACTTCTGTATAAAATTGTAGAAGTGAAAGAATGTTTTAAGAATTTTTTTATAATTGAAAAAAATTACTTTAGGACTGCTGCAAAGGAAATGGGAGGCTAATTGGTCTCTTAATGGTGTTACTCAGAGATTTGGTCTTTCTCAGCTTCAGCAAGAGATCTGCTGTACTGAGAAAGCAGCAACATAGTGTGAAAAACCTGGTAGAAACAATAGGTACTTCTTTTTATAGCTGATATCTCTTCAGAAACACAGTGCAGTCAGAACGTGGCAGTGACAGATTTGCTTTCTCTTGTGCTGGAACACAGCATTCTATTTATCTCTGACAAGCAAAGGATATGTTGGACAAACTGCACTATTAAATACAGAAAGCCTCATTTAAATAATGTTAGCGCTTTGACATAAATAGGGGTGAGCTATTCAAACATGAGGCCGATAACATTCTGCCCTTAACTTTGTTGTACACAGAAAACAAAAAGCAGAAGTGTATTCTAGTGTCTTTATATTTAAATTTCTTTCTCCTCCAGTCCTCATACATGACTTCTTTGAAAAGTAGGGTAGTATGTGGAGAATTTCTACCATATTTCTAGTTTGGGGATAAAGAAAACTGGGTCAGTGGGAACTTTTTTCATTTTCTGTTCATTTTCTATTTCACACACTTTAATTTTTTAAAAGAAATACTGAAAAATAACTAAGACTTACTTCTATCATGACTTGTAAGATGTGGATTCTCCACTCTGATTTACAGGTTACTATGAGTAAGAGTCTGAAATTACTTGATTGTAGCCAGTTATTCTAAAAAGGAACTGTTCATTCCAAGTTTACCTTTATTTTGCAGTCTCTCACTCCATAAATGTTCAATCTTCATAATAGCTCTCCTTTTGAAGGACTTGAGAAAAGTAATTGGCACCAAACAATGTGAACTACATTACCCCACTGAGATTTTTCAGAAGTATGGTGGTTACTCTAAACAATTCTAGTAACTGTTATGAACAAGGTAGGGGAAAATGTTCATAAATTTAAGAGAGGGTATTCCTCTAGGAAGAGAAACATTCAGTTAATGTTTGTAGATTCTTACCTATCTGCCTGGCAATGGTGGCTCACAAATCCACAATGCAACACCCCAAAATGAATGTGCTGCAATATCCCATGGGCTTTTCCCCTTTCTCAGGACTGAAGAGAGGTTTATAGCCTATGTGCATCAGATAAAGTAGTAAATGGAGCCTAAGTCTCCATTTCTATTGATGTTAGGATAGACTAAAGTTTGCCATTTAATTTTCTTTATATTTTAGATGGTATAACCTTCTGTTAACTGTTTGGGTTTTACTTTTTCACTTCCAGTGTCCCCTCTACTTAAACTGGCAAGTTGATTTCACCTGTAAAGAGCAGATCTAGGAACATGGTCTTCCATATCCGTTGTGAATAATTAATGGAAGTAAATAATTTAGCTGCTCGGCAGTGTGTTTATCTTGTATAAGTGATCCTTTGACTGCTTAATCATTTGGCAAGCCTGCTAATTTTCTTTCATTTCTGCTATTCCATGGAATTGTGTTATTAGAAAATCTTGGTGATGATCTTACATTTACTCACAGCTTTCTAGTTATTCATACACATCTTACCAGTTGTACTTGAAATGCTTCTTCAACTGCTTTTGTTTGGAGTCTCCATAGTCTGAAAAAAATCTCTGGTTAGGCAGAATAATTTGAGACTGTTTAAATAAATTGTCCCACCCACTGCCGCCTTTCCTTTTAAATAATATGCATTCTTTTTAAGAACTTTATTGTTATTTTGAGGTCTACAGATCCCTTTGCATTTCTTACTCCTGTTTTGGTCCTTTGTTATGGTAATAGCTGTTGATGGTGATAAATTTTTCACTTTCTGTGTTTAATCTACATATTATTTATTACTGGAATTCTTACTTAGACTATGTTGAACTCCACAGTGTAGCAGTTGTTATTTAATTCTCCAACTATAGTAACTTTTTGAGCAAAGTATCACATAATTATTGTTATCATATAGTTAACAATAATCTCACTTTCTGCTCTAAAAGTAGTTGTTCTATCAGTTAATTGTCCAAAGTTGCTTTCTCTAGACCTTGCCTTTTGTTCAAGTTTTTAGAGAAATGCAATCTTCTATAACTATTTTATTACTGTTTATAACTATACTTTACTTCTGTCGACCAGTATTGAAAAAGTGAACATAACAAATTCAAGATTAAATGATATTTAGATTTTAACTCTACTGTTGTCTTTCAACCTTGTTTCTCAGTTTTGCTGATGTTGTCTTTGAGATGGTTGCATGTCAGCATTGTCCTCATTCTGCTGTTTTTTCTGATATCATAATGTGATTGTCATGACCTTAATTTGAAAGAAATTTGCTGGTATATTTTTGCACATATCTTATTATAATTTGGAGATCTGCATAATTTAACCTCCCTTTTTATAATACAACATATTTACACATCTAAAGCAGTAGTCTTATGAGAAAGTCTAAGTGCTTTACAAATCTTAATGAGTTCAATCTGTTACCCTGCTGTACAGAAACAGATTTCAGTTCCCCTGCCCCATTTTACAAAATGGAACCTGAGGGACTAATACTGACTTGCTCAAAGTCAGATGGCAAATACATATTTTAAAACTAAAAATTGGACCTTTTTTGCCTGTAGGTGATATCAAATATTTTTTGTTACTTCTTCACATCACTATTTAGTTCTTTTTCTCATTCATGGAATGGTCAATCTTGTGCTGGATAGGGCACAGAGTCTGTAGTGCGTCTGGAGGAGGGGTGTGACTGTACGGGCTATGCAATGTAGACAGTAGTCATAGTGCCGTAGTAAACTATCAGAAGACTACTACAGAAAATAAATTGTAGTTGTTTTAGTTGATAATGTAAACATACTGTTACCATGAGATTAAACTTCTTTTTTTAATACCTTCTAACAGAATATTTAGATCTAAAAAAACCTGATTTTGTTTTGAGGTAACAAATTCTTGAATTGCTAGAGAAATCAAGCTTGTCTGTGGTTTTATATTTGAATAAAAGCTGGAAATTGACATTATTTTTGCTCTTTGAAATGTCATTTAAAAAATTTTGGAAACAATGCAAGATTTCACTAGGTTGTAATAGGAAAGGTAGACAATTTCCCTAGACTTTTCTATTCCTTTCTTGGCATTTTGTTTTTGTTACAAAACAGATATAATTGATTATTAGTGCTTTTTATATCTTTTACTGCTTGTGGGACCATACCTCAATCTATCAGTAATAGATGTGTATAAAAAGTTCACTTTTTGTCACTTGGAAGAACAGCTCCTCCTCCNAAGAAGATGACAGTTTTGTTTCATTTCATTTCACGTCACTTCTGAAGTGTCCAATCTGCCTATTTTGTCTGTTTAATACAAATTTTCTGGTTTGTACCTTGAGAAGAAAGCAAGGTATTCTAGAATGTTGGAGCTATAGAATAGAAAATGTTGCTGGCAAACAGGATCTTAATCCCTTCCTGAAGTTGGTAGGAACATAGGGAGTCTGTGCATGGCTGAGATTTTAAATCCAATGCTCATGTCACCTAAGCCTCTGTATACATTCCCTGTATAATTTTCTGCATGGGAGCAGTGTTCCTTCTGCCTCTTGAAGCTATATTGAAGCAAATAAGAAGTCGGGATTCACTGGTACCTGTACTTTGCATAAATTTGTTTTTTTGGGTTTCGTACCGGAACTCAGATTTGCCCTCTTCCTCTATGGACAATCTTCCTGGTAATTGTTCCTGTTCAGTGGATGACAGTTCATACCTGCCCAATTATAGACATTAAGAAGTCTGTGCAGAAATCATGTGGTGCCTCATGAACCGTCCTCAGAAGAGAGGTTGACAGGCTTAATAACAACCATTTTGGATTTGGGTGCTTCAAATATTAACAAATCCTCTGTTGTTTTGTGTCTGTGTTTTGGTTCTCTGTATTGATTCCTCACAGACGTGTACAAGACAAATTTTGGAAAGCTCCTGTTGTGGCAATTGAGAAAATAGTTGCTTTGCAACAAGCAGTTACAGTTTATCATTGTGTGCACTTTTTATTTTTAATGACAGATGTAGGTTTCTGCAAACTGTGAGAATGCTTTCAGCCTGCAAGTCTTCCCTTTGGAGGAAATACTGGAAGCTGGCCTTTTAACTGTGGCCTGGGATATTTAAAGGGAAAGTCTTCAGCTCACACCTGATCATGAAGCCAGTAAACTTCACTAACATGCTTTTTTTTTTTTTTAACTAGTCACTAGTTAACCTGCCCTTAGATATTTTTACAAATGTGGAATTTTGCTAATTCTCTCTAAACAGACTTACTAGAAGTCATAAGACAGTTCAAAATGCTAGAAATTTCAGAGTGCTTCCATTGTAGTTCAGATCACTCCAAATTCCCTTACCCTTTGCCAATATCAATAAGCAAAAAACTTTGTCTAGCAGGGGGCAGGGTTGGAAGCTGGAGAACAAATGCTTCAGGCAAATTGCCTGTTAGTTAACACGAAAGACAGAGGTTAGCATGGCACCAGGCAGGCTCTCTAGGGGAAGTGTGGCACCCTGGGGTGTAAGACTTTTTAAGGCCTGGCTTTGCATACAATAACTATGCATTTAACAGAAATGTGACTGAAATTGTAATGTGAGTACAAAATGTGTGATGTTTTATTCATGGGGCAAAAAAGGAATTGTAGGAATGATAAGCTAAAGCTAGATGCTTGTATCTGTGAAGAAAAGTGGCCTGTTTGGTTTTTTTTAAAGGTGCTGACCATCCCCTCTCTTAGTAGCTATACAGGAGGATTAAGAAGTATGTAAATATCAGGTCATTTTGATGTAGGCACCTAAATAGGGACTTCATGTGCTGAGTGATTCTATTTGATCTACCTGGCTTTTTCCACACGTTAGGACATAGTTTGAAATTTGAAATTCCTCAGTGCAGGGTATGGTCTTTCCATATGTTTGTGCTGTTTCTGCAGATTGGAACTTCCAAAACAGATGGCCTGAAGATTCTGAAGAATCAGACTTGGATACCCTCTCTAAAAGTCTATGAAGCACATTAGTTAATTATTGTAGTGAAGATGATGATTGAGTGTCAAAGAAGACTCGGGGGAGTAGAGTCCAGCCTTCTCTTGCTCCTCCCACCTCCCACACTGATTACCTTATGTGCTCTTAAATCTACTTATTCTTTTAAACAGTTTCTGAGGGTTTTTTTAAAATTATTTTTAAGTGTTAAAGCTGAAGCTTTTTTAGTGTTTCCTTTTCTGTGGTAAATACTAAGTTATATTTGTCAATATTGATTTTTACATTCTAAATTCAGATGATTAGTGAAATACAAACAAAAATATATTTTATTTTGGAGCAACATTTCTTATCAAAATAATTTTGTTGGGGGATAAAGATGCATTGCACATACTTCTTGGATCTTATCTTGGCTGACTTTTAATGTATTGAAAAAATGGGAAGAGGATGCGTAGGAAAGCTGTACCTCCTTGCCTGCTCCCATAGGCAATGAGAATGATTAATGCTTGTCATGCTCAGCTTGGTGCTTTCCTCTTATAAGAACGTCTTGGAGCTGCTAATTTCTTACTTCTGGTGGCTTAAATGGGAGCTATTGAGATGTTTCTTTTTCTGGCCTTTGGAAGAACTGAAATCTCTTTGTATTTATAAACTAGACAGGAAAAAAGAAGATTTGAGCACCTCTGAGGCAACTTTTTCTAACTGTCTAGTAATAGGCATAGTTAAGGCAAGTTAAATAGCTTGGTTTAGATCAAAGCTTCAGAGTGTATGGTAATGAAAACTGTAATGACAGTTTGTTCTAAATTAGTATCTCTTTTCTTCTGTGCTACTTCTCAGACAAATTTTCAGGGACAGAAATGTAAGAGAGTGGGGATGACTGGCCAGCCTAATGCATAATGATAAGTGCTATTAAAAATAAAGAAGTGGTCACCCAAACTTCCTCACCTCTATTGGAGGTCAGCATAACTGCCTCTTTAGCATAATCCTGCTACCTTTAATTCTTGGAGTATCCTTTACTTCTGGGAAGAGAAGTATTTATTGCAAGGTATTTCCAAGGAAAAATAGGATTTTGAATTTACCCTTTTTCATCTCATCCACTCCCCTTGGAACACATATATTCCCAGCAAATCCTGAAGAGGCTTTGCTTCAAATACAGCAGAAAGCACAGACTGAGCAACTTCTAATTAAAACCCCCCTCAAAGGTTACTCTAACTGATCAGATTTACACTATCACATTCAATTTATTAAACTAAAACTGTAACTGAAGTTCAGAAGGGTCTATTAGGTGACTGCTTGCCTGTGGTCTCCTGCTGTATTTGAATCCCTTGTAAGGAAGAGAAAAAGGGCACAGCGTTTGTGTTTTATAGGCTAGCACGTGGCATAGCTGAGAGCTGGGGTGATCTGTTGTCCTGGACTTGCGCAGGATTTATTTCACTGTGCTGAGAAAGCCGAGTGAGAATACTCACAGAGAATGTAAACTCTGGGTTTTTTTTCTATTTTTTTTTGTTGTTGTTATTATATTGTTTTGTTTTAGCTGTACTCCTGTAGGCCAAGGCCACCTCCAAGGCTTTCCACTCCCCGAGTTGAATGGCTGCAGGCAGCTCATTATCATGGCTTGTGTTATGTCTTCAGCATTTTAAAAAGTCTTTTTCTGTTCCTTCAGCAATAAGGATGTAGTCAACTGCACTGTGACTCTTAACCCTGTTAAAAAGAATTTCTGTAAAAATCATCCGTTGGGGGCCTCAGCATGGGCTGTACGTGCTCTTGCTCTGAAACAAGCACACCACCGAACTTGATGAGTACCTGGAGAAAAATGTACTTGCTTGTATGTACTGGCAGGGTCTCTAGCCAGGGCACTGGTGTGGATTCTCACCCTGGCTTAATTGTGAGAATATTGAGAAAGAGAATAATTCAGTTGGAAGGGGCTACAACAATGATCTAATCCAATGCTAGGAAAATCTCTTTAATTCTCTCCTTTCCCCTTCTATACTGTCTATCTCCTTTCTGGCACTTCAGTCTGTAAAATCTTTTAGATTCATCCTGGCACAGACATACTGGAGAGGGTAACAAAGCTGTCTCTCACCTTCAGTGCTGCCCAGAGTAGGACATGTTTTAGGGTGATGGGATGTTGTTTTGTCTACTCACATGGGCCCTCTGTCCCCTTCACAGCACACCCTATCAGACACCTCCTTTAACTTCATCTTTGAATCCTTGTAAATACTGCAGGAATTTAAATAATTCATGCTGTTTGTCCTGAAGTGCAGAACATCATTTCTGTGTGACCGGAGTAGGAATTTAAGTAAGTTGTGTGTGTGGAACAAGACCCTGCTGCGAGCAGGCTGCATTGCTACCAGTCCCACTTACCCAGCAGTGGGAACACTGCCAAAGCATAGATATCTTATAAAACCAACTAGCCATCAACCACAGCTGCCTTGATGGTATTGATCATTGAATTCACTATAAATGTGGTCTTTTTGTATTAAATGTGAGTGTTGGGCTGTAACTTAGGCCTGTGGGTACATTGGATCGAGACATTCTCCACAGCGTGCCTGTTTTCCCTGGAAGGCTTTGCTTTGAGGTGGTTCGTTGATGAGTAGAGAGAGATTTTCACCATTTCAGAAACATAATTTTAATATTTGCCATTTTGTGGAGTTCAATGTCATGGCAATGATGACTGAACCTCGAGTGGAACTATTGAGCTGTCGTCATTTATTAGCTGAAATATTAAAGCAAATCATCATGGACTTCATGCTGATTTAATATGTAGGGCTGAAGTTTCTAAGGGAATATGTAGTTCCATAGAGAAAAGCAGGCTTTTGGAGAGGAGTAAGGCCGTCAGTGTGCTTTAATCTCTATGTGGTTTTCAAATTGAGTTCTTTTTCCTTGTTCTCCTGTTTGGAAAACATAGGTGAGCTGACCTGATTTTTAAATTTTTTTAATTATTATTTTTGGATTTTTGCTGTTAGTGGGAAAGAAGCAGGTGGCAGGGGATACAGTTGCAGCTCGTTGCTCACTTTCCTGTCACCTTTGGCACAAACTGGAGAAGGAGCTGCTGTGACAAATTAGGGTAACAATACATTGCTGATTGTTTGTTAGATGCTTGAAATGAACGTGTGTTTAGTAAGGTAGCAATTAAGGACTGTCTGACAATAACATGCTCATTTGTCTTTAAAGAAAGAACATGTGTCTTGTTCTTTAATAAAGGGTTTATGATGGTGTTTAGGTTTTGTGCAGAAAGTTCAGGTGAGGTGTGTTTCTGATGAATATGGGTAAATTGAATAAACTGAGAGGAGAATTTTTGAGATAAATTAAAAATGTCTTGGATGCCCTTTGCCTTGAGGAAGTCTGTGCTTTGTCAGAGATGGGGTAGGCAGGGTAGCTTAGTATGTGCTGAGCTCCTTGCTGTTGAGGCTGGACTGTCACTAGTAAGTGAGCTGCCCGGTACAAAGCGGGTACTGCACTGGGGATGGCCAGATGAGAGTTGGTCCTTATGTCAGGAGCCTAAATATTTTCCAATTTATGTTTTGTCTACTTTTAAAAAATGAGAAATAGGTAAAATCTCACAGTGTATTGAGTTTCTTGACTGCTGTGAGGAATACATAATTATTTTCTACTCTTACACAAACCCCCCCCCCCCCTTCTTTATTGATTTTAATGGGATTAGTCACTGTGCAGAGCTTTTGAAGACAGCACTAGTGATTTGCATCAATTTCATCCAATTCACTGATTCATCTGATTCCATTCTCCTTCAGAGAAAGAAAATACAGGGAAAAAAATTTTTAAATGGTCATACTTTTCTTTCAGACAGTCAATATACAGTAAGACTCAGCTTCTTCATTTGAAACTAAGTGTAAGCAGGTTTAGCTTCACCTCTTCAAGAACTTAATGGACACCTGTTGTTCAGGACTGTAAAATGTATGCCATTGTTGAAAAATAAATTTTTTATCTGAAATTTAAAAGTGAAAATTACAAGGATAAATCATGAGAGTTTGTATTGCTGCCTTCCCCACCTCCTCAACATGCTTAATAGAATAAAACTTGGAAAAACTGCTGAGATTAAACGTGATAAAAATTGCCTACTTTGTGATTTATTTTTTTTTCTTGTATGTCTTCTAGAACATTTTTTTTTTTTTTAAATTTTCCTCATCCTCGTATGATGGTAATTCTTTTCCGTGTGTGATATTTTTGGTTTTGTATATATGTATATATACCTTTTTTTACTCATAGTTCCAGTTCTTCCTTATCAAAATGTGAAGCAGCTCTGTAGCATCTCCTGGTTTTATTGTCTATAGAATTGTGAGTGTCTCAAATCTGATTGCTGTTCTCTGAACAAACTCTAACTTTATGAAATCTTTCTACAGTTCTGCAGTCATAGAGTTCTTGAGTTTCACTGTTTATCCTCTGTGGTTTCTTCTTTAGCTTACATAACAATTTCAATGGCTTTATTTGCCTCTCTGTTAATATCTTTTTAAAGTGAATACACCAGTCTGTCCACTGTCCTGTGGCAAGGGGTGTCCAGTAGCCAAATTTAGAAGTAGGATGTGCTATGTTCAGGTTCTTGTTCTCAGTTATGCTGTTGCACTACAGAGAAATGGCTGTCTTTACTATTGCATCCTATGCATATAGGTTCTTGTTTCTGTCATGAAGCTGAGAGGGGAACATATGTTTAAGCAAAGATTAAACTTATGGATATTTTAGCTTTTTTATTTATTGCAGGTAATTAAAGTATATAGTGAAGATGATACTAGCAGAGCTTTGGAAGTACCAAGTGATATAACAGCGAGGGATGTATGTCAGCTGTTGATATTGAAGAACCACTATGTTGATGACCACAGCTGGACTCTGTTTGAACAACTTACCCACACAGGTTTAGGTAAGACTAATACTATCCAATGGTATGGCAGTTAACACGGTGTTTGGTTTTCATTTTCATGTACAAGTACAATTGTAGTAGAAAGGCTTGGAAGAAAAATGATGGGAGGGCTTCTGTGAATTTGTTCTATTGGAGTTTTTTTGCTTCTGTTTCTATTATTTTGAAAGCATAGCTATAAAGTACATTTTGTCATAGTACATTGCCTCACACTGCTTGATCTGCATCTGTAAGAATGATTTGGAAGACACTGCCCATTAAGGTTCTCATTGCACATTCTTCCTCACTCTTCCTTGCTTTTTTTTGGCAGTTCTCCCTCTTTTACTGGTATTTCCTGCTTATCTCTATCAAGACTGGGGTTATTTTCATTGCAAATAAAATCTTTGTTGTTCCCAACAGACCTGAGTGAAATCTCTGACATCAAAGACAGAACGCACTTACACGGTGCTATTCTGTCTGGACAATAGTAGTCAGTCTTCAGAAACAACATCAGAGCAGGCTGTCAGTATTTTCCTTCAATACAATCAGTTTGCACAGATTTATTGTGGACTCTGGGACAGGACCACTTAAAAAGCAAACCAAACCCATTCTTCTAAACTTCTATTTATGGGCCAATGAACTGTGTTGAAGTGATTTCATCCACGGTATTATAAGTTGCTGGAAATGAAATACTCTGAACTCCTTCCACATCTTCAGCATTCCTCTAGTGTAGTAAAATCCGTGTTTTTCTGTTATACAGTTTAAAAGGTGTTACAGATTACAACTATAATTTTAACTTCTGGTCTCTATGCCTTTATATAGTGTATAGGCATAATTTTGCAGTATAAAACCACATCAAGGCAAATAAAATATAGGGAGGAAGGGGAAGATGTAAAAATTGCAGAATACAGGAAAGACTTCACTCAGCAGAAGATGAGTTTAGAAGCTCACTGCTAGGATGTAGTACTGAACCGATACTCTAATCAGACAGTCTCACTATGTTTCAGGACTGTATTGTGCTTTGTTTTTATAGGGAATTATATTAGAAAAATCTACTACAAGACAAATACCATAAAAAAATATGGTTTTAATTTCGTGTCACTTAAAGTTGCCATATTATTTTTGAATTTTGACACTGTACCTGGGTTACCAAAGGTAGTACTTCTTGTGTAACCTCAAGGACAGTTCCAGCTGCTTCTGCAAAGTGTGGCTTGAGAAAGAGGATGTGATATTTTGGGGACATCTTGCATTATAAAATACACAGAAACTCCTCGGAGTCTGTAATTCTCAGAAGAGACTGCACTGGTACCTAGTAACTCTATTAGTGTTGTTTAAAAAAACCCACCAATACATGCNTTCTATGTATATATCTAGGGAATCTGGACTCATGCATTTGTGTAAAATAAACTTGATTGTGCATCTCTGACTGTATTATGTTTAGCAGCCGTACTTTAAAGATGAACTACAAAAGCTAAAACTATTTTCTGTCCTTTTCTGCTCCTTTATCCCATGAAGGCAGCCACAAATGGTTTTCAGGTTTTTTTTTCTTGCTTTGTAACATTTCAAAGATATTTATAACCTTTTGTGCTGAATGTATCAGTTGTAAGATAAGTTAAATCTGGGTCGAGGCTGTAAATGACTGACTGCTACAGAAGAGGAGGTATAAAAATGGCTTTAGACAATGCTACTATATAAATAGTAGAAGTGTTTTCTGTATTTTATAGTGTGGCTGGTGTTTAAATAGTATAGTAGCTATTGAAGAAGACACTTGACAAACCATGCCGGAACAGCAGTGGCGTTGTTTCTCTAGGTCTATTTATTTGCACAATACACTTTTTGTCAAAAAGTATGTTTGCTCAGTCTGAAGGCTTTCTTGGAAGATTTCAATATCAAATCATCAGTGAAGTTGATTGTCCTAAGATTCTGAAAATCTCAAAATTGCTGGTGTGCAGATCTGAAGACCTGCATTTACCATACAGTCTTCTGATTGCTCCAGCTGCTTTGGACATAATTTTAGAAAAAGGTGAATTGTTCATTTTAAAAATAAAATTATTTCCTACATGGTAAGGATGGCAATTCAGCATTACTAGCCAAGGAAAGGAACAACTTGAGATGTCTTCTATTTTTATTATTTTATAATGCTGCATAATAATGGATTTATTTTTATGCTACTGTTAGATCTGACTTTGACTTCCTAATATTGACTTGCATTAACTATATATTCTTAAGTACTGGATGAGTAGCAGTAACACATTTTTCAAATGATGATTTAGTTTTGGAGTGTCTGTTATTTTTTATTATGTTGTGTTTTACCCATGGAAATTCGGACAATTGTTTTCTGCTCCCTGGTTAAATGAATGGATATAGAATGGAGCTGTACTGTGAGTGAGTGTGTGTCTGTGTAAATTCCGGTATGAAGGGGATTAATAATTCATTCATCTATTAGTGAACATTTTCTTTAATATCTAACAGCTGTCTGAATACTCCTGAATTAAATATAATTGCATGAATCTTAGAGAGCTGAGCACAGTGTTCTGCTTTTAATCAAGACAGACATTAATTATATCACTAGAATCTGCCTTCATTGCTGTATGGAGGTATCTGCATGTGAAAGTTAAAAAGAAGGAAAAAAAACCCCAACAAACAATAAAAAACTCCCATCTGAAAGAAAACATAATCCCACAGTCTCCATATTCCTGTTTTCACAAACCTATACGTCCTTTAGTGTGGAGCTATAGCATTGAACATAAAGCATGGTCATGTCCTCACTGCAGTGCTTGGCAAGTGTTGACCAGGTGGAGTTACCTCAGTGGGAGTAGGCAGGTGAGATGGTTCCTCCACCTGTGCCACCAGGCAGTGCACTCCATCTACCTGCTGTGGGGCACCCACCCACACTGTGCACGGGCTGCCGCTGCTGCCCCGTGACCCGGGATGCTCAGCCTTCCCTCCAGAGTTTTGCAGTAGCCTGGGCTCTATTTCAAATGTCTGAAGTATGACAATTATAACAGCAGTATAAATCACAATATATTTTAGAACTGCATGCTTCTGGTATGTGTTCTTTTTGTCCCGAACTATTGAATTAAAAAAATATTCTTGGATGTTTTTCATCTTGTCTAAGATTATTGAAGGCAGCTGAGGTATGCCTGGATTTGGATGATGCTGTGTCATCCCTACCACCAGGTACCTTGGTGTTGGAGTCCCATATTTTCACTGCAGTTCCCCTGTACAGAGCAGGCTGTGAGAACAGAACAGCTTTCATAGCTGTTCCCCTTTTTAAGGAAAGTACTGTCTTCATCCTGAATTTTTTTCTTTTCTAGTGAGAAATTCTTGTGTTGACTCTAAAGTTTCCTGTTTGCTTCTGCAGCTCAATCAACTACAGTTCTTGGAGTGGGCGATAGTGCCTTGGCCAGGCACATCATTGTTGTGTTTCAGTCTTTCATTTTGATTTCACTATCTGCATTCTTTCAGAAGAATGTGGGAAGGCTCACAAGACACTGTCTGTGCAATGGCTTTTCTGTTCTTTGTTTAGTTTCAATGTTTTTCCCCTGTTGGGTGGCTAGAGAGGAGGCTATCTGAAATATGTTCTGTCATGCACTTCAGTTTAAACCTTCTTTCATGGGCTTTAGTTACTTTCCATAGTTAATGAGACTATTCTAGGCTGTAGCAGGTGCTGCTGATCTTAGAGATAGTAGTAATAAAGATATGGTAGAGAAGAAGGTAGAAACTCTCCAGTCTAGCTGAAAGAGAAAAAATGAACTAAGCTGAAGTGCAGCTTTTTCATGGCAACATTTAGGGATTTGGTTATAGGGCTGTGTTTTGGAGTGCACTAACTTGGTGTTTCAGTTCCTTCAGGAGAATAAGTTGAATCAATTGTGAAATATTCTGTGATGTGACACTTTAAAAATAAAGAAATACCAACATCCTTACCCATCCATTAAGGTGATGCAGAATGTCTTATTTTTGTGCCAAGAAGTAGGTCTTGAGGAAATGGTATTTTCTTAAATGTCGCAATGCCAAGCATTTAGGAGTTTTAAATGTCATCTGATAGGAGTACTTTGTATAAAACTGAAGGGGAAAAAAATGCTGGTTTTGAGTAAGAGCTTCAGTTCTTTAGTGTCTCTTTACCCTTGCATCTGAATAACGTGGTTTTGAGTGGAGCAGGCTGTACAAGATTTTAAAATGCTTACTTTTCTTTCAGTATTTTTTGTTTTCTGAATTATTCTTATGTTTTTATTTACTTCATTTGATCTGATTATGAAGTGTGAGTTTCATGTAGCAGTCTCTCTCTCAAGATCAAGACTGAGTTAAATACAATGACGAATGAATTAAATACAGTGGAAGTTTAACTTTTCACTACTTGATCTGTACATCATGAGAGTGCTTTGTCTTCTGCAAGTCATGAGCTTGATGTTCTCCTACTGAGGTGAAATTTAGCTGTATGAGTGTATTGCCTCTAAATTTGATACCTGGAAACTTTCTGAAGAAGCTTATAAATTTGCAGGCTACAGTAAGGCTGTTACCCACCAGATTAGGCAGTGTGGAAGCATGAAGCAGTGACTGGCAAAAGAGGTGGCAAGAGAAGATCAGTAAAAGATGCTGTAATTCTAGAGGTTTTAATGATTTCAAATTTGGGGTTTGCTTTTTATCTCTTAGAAGGTTTTGCATGCTACACTTTATGAAAGTTAGGCTCTTTGTTTAGCCAGGAACGCTTGCAAAAATTTGCCATTTATATTAATTTAATATTATGCCTAATTACTTTTTTTTTAAAAAAACCCCAAACTATTCTTTTATCTGTTATGATTTAAAAAAATATTCTAAGAACAGGCAGTTACATAAGAGCATCAACATTCATTTAAAGTATATCATAAGATCCCTTATGATAATGCAATGAAGCGAAGAAAATGTGATCAGAAAACTGAGTTACATGTTTGTTCTTATACATTTTTAATTGCCTTTTCCCTTTGAAACTGTGATCAGAATTGGATGTTAAACCCCCTTAATTGACAGGGAGACATATGCTTAGATCTCAGACCTATTCTTAACCTGTAACTCATTGTTGAAGTGTAATTTAAATTTGGAGGTGCCAATGATGATTTAAATAAAATCCACAACATTGTTCAAGTCCCTCTTGCTCTCATTAGTTGGAATCTGCAACAAAGTACATGTGGCCACGAAATCTGTATACTCATTTGAAAGCATGTTCGTCCTTTTATTTATTTATTCTTAAGACAGTATAAATAGCATTGTACACAAATTGTCCATAGTCTTTCAGGATTTCTGCTTTAACTTCCTGTACTACAGGTAGTCCCATTGCATTACTCAGAGTATGCGACACGTAAACATGCACAACACATCTACAGAGAAGTTCTTAAATTCTCTGTCTTTTCTAGAAATATATTTCATATTGCTGTGAAATAAAAAAATTCACTCAATAATCTGAGTAGCAGAAGCAGTCTAAAACAGTGAGAATACCAATTCTGAACACCAGTGCTGTGGTAAAAATAGCTGAATTCTTTGCTTTTTCTTCCACTCGCTGAACTGTAAAGCCAAACTACACATTAGGATTCACTTTGTAGGTTATTTTTTTGTTTTCTTTTCTTTTAATTTTTTTTTCCATGGCTTACTTTTACCATTCCTTTTGCATGTGCTAGTCTTATGGCTGCTGAAATTCTCATATCTCTGGTTTGTGCAAAAACATTAAAACACTGGAATGCCCTATGTTCATTTGCAGTTTTAGAAATGCTTCAGGACACAGTAGGGGCCTGAGGAGAAGACAACAAATGGATGCCTTTCTATATTGGAGATAAATTTCACTGTAAAAATGATGCATTAGAGAAAGGAGCATTAGAAAGACATTCCTGACCCACCAGCCAGGCTGAGTGAATGTTTGAAGTGGTCTGCTGCCTGCTGCCGCATGTGTCACACTGCAGGAACTGCTTGGCTTCTGCAGGGAGAACATGAATTTGGCCACAAAATGGCATAAAGCCCTCAGCTGCCCTGTAAAGGAAAACAGCAACAACACAACACAAACAAAAACTCCCAGGTGTGACCTACCTCAGAAGTTGGGTCCTAACAAGGTGGAACAGTTACTTGGTGTAACATGGACCTCGTTAATAGAGCGTGCTCAGATTATTTCATGTTTTGTTTTTATTTAAATTAATTTAATAATATTTTTATCTGACCTTTGTGTTTTCACATTCTACTTCTAGGCTCTTAGGTGCATGTTCTGTGTTGGTTTTGCTTAATTTATTTGGGTTTTTTTACAGGAAGAGCTATAGAGGACCATGAGTTAGTGATGGAAGTCCAGTCAAATTGGGTAACAGAAGAGGAAAGCAAACTGTATTTTAGAAAAAACTATTCCAAGTATGAGTTTTTCAAAAATCCACTGGTAAGTCCTAACATTGTATCAGTGAAATGGTGCAATTGCTGTTGTTACAAAATGGTCTTTTCTGTTACGCATATAGGCAGAGTGTAAAGCTTTTAGTGTAACATGAATCAAAAGGAATAATTGGGAGGGAATATATGGGTTATAGGAATATATTGTAGTGCATGTAACTGTTGGCTGGTCCCTTTGTTGCAATTGTAAAATACCCATGTTCATACTGTTGGGGTTTTTTTTTTGAATGAGGGGGGCAGGCATGGGTTTAACTTTATTGAAGTTTGCACATGAACCTGTGACAAAATAACATTTTTGAAATTGGATGAAACTTCTTCCATCAAGTGATAGCAAAATATAAAATAAAGAAGTATGAGAAGGGGAATCTGTAGCAAAGATAATTTTATTGTTAAAGTGAGAATCAAATGTTCCGGCCCAGCACTGCCCAATGGCAGCTCCTCACACCTGCAGCTAAATGACAACTGACACAAAAGGCTGTGAGCAGCCATAACCTATTAGGAGTAGGTGAGAGTAAAGCCAAAGGTAATGTGTGTAAGGGATGGAAAGAGAACAGTGACAACTCATAACTCAAGGATGTTGCCAAAGGTTAATGCTACTGATTCAAACCTTGGCTGATGGCAAAGGCCGTGGAAGCAGTCCTGGCTCAACAAAAGAAACTCGCCATCTGGTTGCTCAAGTGCATGATATATTTGGATCACTCCTAATGCTCTTATGAAGCCAGCTTGTTTCAGATGTCAAAGGAGAAATAGCAGAAATGTATGAGAACTTGAAAGGTGAGAAATGGAAGGAAACTCAAATTATCTACTTGTGAAAAAGATGAAAAGGTAAATATTAAGATGCAAAAAGAGGAGAGATCTGAAGGCTTTTTTCTTGCTCTACCTATGTTTCTCTGGGCACATACTGCAGTGATATCTCCCTGACATGGAGATATCACTGCACTAGTGAAAAATCCTAGGCTTGAGATGACCTACAGTTATTAGAGAAACTTTCAGCAAATAAGTCTGTTTGTATATTGGTTAACCAATGAGTGGAACGAGCTGTGGAGTGTGGCAGACTTGCAGCTATGGCTAGCATCTCAGCAGCTGTGACTAATCAGAGTCCTTTTTGTTCCTGTTGAGCCATTCTTCTGGGTCCTGTGGTCCCAGGTGTAGCAAGAATGCTTTATCAGAAATGAGTTGATATGAATGAACCCTACCAGTAGTACCAATAGTACATTTTTATTAAAAATGAAGGTCAGTGGACATTGGAAGGTTAATGGAATATTAGCTTCAAATTTGTCCAAGTCTTGGGAAAACTTTCTTAGTAATGGTCAAACCCCTGGCTGGTTCATATCTGCATGACTATATTGAACTCCCCAACTGCAGATTTGGCCCATAAATTACCCCTTTAGCTTTCCTTGATAATGAAATTGGCACTTTAAATGTAGAATTTTAACCACACTGTATTGTTGTAGTCAGATTTTGATGTTAATTCATATTCATATCATACAAAATGGACAATTGAAAAAAAACTGAGAGGACTTATTCTCTATTAATGGAAGTTATTCCAAAATATTTTACCGAGTTCCTAGTATAATGAAAAGAGTAGAAAACAATATATTTTTCAGCATGTTGGTGTATACCCTCCCTACTTTGTCGCATATTGAATCCCCAGGCAAGTCTTACGTGTCAACAGCAGTAGAAATTACTACAAGCAAAGCAACACCAAAGGCCAAATACTGCAATATTACTTGTACGGGTGTATGAAACCCTTTTGCTTCCAGACACCATTGATGTTTCCTCAAAATTCTCTATTTTCCAGCAAATAATATGTAGGAACTCACAAATTTGGGAATATTAAGCTAAGCTTACATTATTGGATCAGAGAATCTACAGTGTCTTAGACTGCATTGAGAATTTTAATTTTACGTCCAAAAGACACAGAGAGGTTCATATTTATTTTAATGAAACTTTGATACAAATTATTATTGTTACAGAGCTTTTTTCCAGATCATATGATATCTTTTCCAAGTGAGACCACTGCAGCTGTAAGCCACTCTGAGATATTACAGGTATGTAGTCTTTGAGTTGAATGTGAATGAAGATGAGCCAACATAGCTCAGAATTTCCCCTTGTCTGTTGCATGAACATAGTTCTTTCTCACTATTGATTCTGTTGCTAGATTTTGAATAACTCAAAATGTGGTTAATAACTTTTTTTCATTCTGAGATATGAAGTCATGTGTCCCTCAGGGACAGCTATTATATGACCACATTTGGAAATGTGCACATTCTTTCAGAATCAAGGAGTGCCAAAACAGACAAAATTCAGTAAAAGTGGCTAATGCCTTTATTGGGTGTTTCCAGTGAAAGACCCTTAGGAATATGGATGTGGTAGTACTCAGCACATACATACCAGCAGGCCGTGGTAGAGTACTGGGGAACTGGTCATGTGACACAAATGGATAGAAAAGACTTAAATGGTTAAACTTAATGAGTAGAAAATTTCGACTGACTAGTATGATTTGTTAGCTTGAAGGCTACTACTGTAGCCATGGGAAAAAAAATATGGTAGGTCACTCAGTGTTAGTCATCTTTTAAGCGGACACAAGATTTTAATTTACAGTGGAAATAATTTCACAGAATGACCATATCAGGGATCATCATCTTACTCCTCAAAGAGGGGAAAAATGAGTAATAAAGGTGGAAACATACACATCATTCTTGTTTGCTTGTCACTAGAAAAATTAATTAATAGAAGAACTTTCACTGGTCTTAAGACAGCAACCTCAAGTGTGAGTTTTGGGGATAAAGGATGATTGGAAAGGCAGCATAGTAACACAAGATTAAGGTAGAACTAAAAGATAAACAGAAATGACAAAATCTTTTTTGCATCTATATAATAAATTCTACCTTAGCATCCAGCAGTAAATGAAAAACATTGAAGAACTAATTCTCAAAAGCATTCTTCTGTATTAAACAGTTATATCCTTATAGAAGTGGATGTTAGTCAGGAGGTTCTCCCAAATATAGTAAAAAATGTTTCAAATTAAATCTAATTCACATGTGCTAGATTCTGTAAATAATTTTTACAAACCTAAATAAAAACATGGTAATTTCAAAAGATGCTGTATATCTAGTGAAAATTGATTCACTTTTGCTGCTTAAATAGCAAATAGATTTTGCAGTCTAATGTAAACATTTACTTTAGAAAATCTAGTCCTGTGTGTTAATAGAACTTAATATTTTTTGCTCGCAGATGTGATTTGGTAGTTTAAAAAAAAAATAAACATTTTTCATAGAATCGTTTAGGTTGGAAAAGACCTTTAAGATCATCCTGTCCAACCATTAACATAACTCTACCACGTCCACTGCTGAACCATGTCACTCAGCACCATATCTGCATGACTTTTAAACATGTTCAGGGATAGTGAGTGATTCAACCACTTCCCTGAGCAGCCTGTTCTAGTGCTTTGCAACTCTTTTGTTGAAGAAATTCTTCCTAATATCCAACCTAAACCTCCCCTGGCACAACTTGGGGCCATTTCCTCTTGCCCTGTCACTTGTTACTTGGGAGAAGAGACCAGCCAGCACCCACCTCGATACAACCTCCTTTGAGGTAGTTGTAGAGAATGATAAGGTCTCCTCTCATCCTCCTTTTCTTCAGAGTAAATAGCCTCAGTTACCTCAGCTGCTCCTCATAAGACTCGTTCTCTAGACCCTTCACCAGCTTCGCTGCACTGCTTTGGACATGCTTCAACACCTTGATGTCTTTCTTGTATTGAGGTGCCCAAAACTGAACACATTATTCGAGGTGNATTGTTGTAGTCAGATTTTGATGTTAATTCATATTCATATCATACAAAATGGACAATTGAAAAAAAACTGAGAGGACTTATTCTCTATTAATGGAAGTTATTCCAAAATATTTTACCGAGTTCCTAGTATAATGAAAAGAGTAGAAAACAATATATTTTTCAGCATGTTGGTGTATACCCTCCCTACTTTGTCGCATATTGAATCCCCAGGCAAGTCTTACGTGTCAACAGCAGTAGAAATTACTACAAGCAAAGCAACACCAAAGGCCAAATACTGCAATATTACTTGTACGGGTGTATGAAACCCTTTTGCTTCCAGACACCATTGATGTTTCCTCAAAATTCTCTATTTTCCAGCAAATAATATGTAGGAACTCACAAATTTGGGAATATTAAGCTAAGCTTACATTATTGGATCAGAGAATCTACAGTGTCTTAGACTGCATTGAGAATTTTAATTTTACGTCCAAAAGACACAGAGAGGTTCATATTTATTTTAATGAAACTTTGATACAAATTATTATTGTTACAGAGCTTTTTTCCAGATCATATGATATCTTTTCCAAGTGAGACCACTGCAGCTGTAAGCCACTCTGAGATATTACAGGTATGTAGTCTTTGAGTTGAATGTGAATGAAGATGAGCCAACATAGCTCAGAATTTCCCCTTGTCTGTTGCATGAACATAGTTCTTTCTCACTATTGATTCTGTTGCTAGATTTTGAATAACTCAAAATGTGGTTAATAACTTTTTTTCATTCTGAGATATGAAGTCATGTGTCCCTCAGGGACAGCTATTATATGACCACATTTGGAAATGTGCACATTCTTTCAGAATCAAGGAGTGCCAAAACAGACAAAATTCAGTAAAAGTGGCTAATGCCTTTATTGGGTGTTTCCAGTGAAAGACCCTTAGGAATATGGATGTGGTAGTACTCAGCACATACATACCAGCAGGCCGTGGTAGAGTACTGGGGAACTGGTCATGTGACACAAATGGATAGAAAAGACTTAAATGGTTAAACTTAATGAGTAGAAAATTTCGACTGACTAGTATGATTTGTTAGCTTGAAGGCTACTACTGTAGCCATGGGAAAAAAAATATGGTAGGTCACTCAGTGTTAGTCATCTTTTAAGCGGACACAAGATTTTAATTTACAGTGGAAATAATTTCACAGAATGACCATATCAGGGATCATCATCTTACTCCTCAAAGAGGGGAAAAATGAGTAATAAAGGTGGAAACATACACATCATTCTTGTTTGCTTGTCACTAGAAAAATTAATTAATAGAAGAACTTTCACTGGTCTTAAGACAGCAACCTCAAGTGTGAGTTTTGGGGATAAAGGATGATTGGAAAGGCAGCATAGTAACACAAGATTAAGGTAGAACTAAAAGATAAACAGAAATGACAAAATCTTTTTTGCATCTATATAATAAATTCTACCTTAGCATCCAGCAGTAAATGAAAAACATTGAAGAACTAATTCTCAAAAGCATTCTTCTGTATTAAACAGTTATATCCTTATAGAAGTGGATGTTAGTCAGGAGGTTCTCCCAAATATAGTAAAAAATGTTTCAAATTAAATCTAATTCACATGTGCTAGATTCTGTAAATAATTTTTACAAACCTAAATAAAAACATGGTAATTTCAAAAGATGCTGTATATCTAGTGAAAATTGATTCACTTTTGCTGCTTAAATAGCAAATAGATTTTGCAGTCTAATGTAAACATTTACTTTAGAAAATCTAGTCCTGTGTGTTAATAGAACTTAATATTTTTTGCTCGCAGATGTGATTTGGTAGTTTAAAAAAAAAATAAACATTTTTCATAGAATCGTTTAGGTTGGAAAAGACCTTTAAGATCATCCTGTCCAACCATTAACATAACTCTACCACGTCCACTGCTGAACCATGTCACTCAGCACCATATCTGCATGACTTTTAAACATGTTCAGGGATAGTGAGTGATTCAACCACTTCCCTGAGCAGCCTGTTCTAGTGCTTTGCAACTCTTTTGTTGAAGAAATTCTTCCTAATATCCAACCTAAACCTCCCCTGGCACAACTTGGGGCCATTTCCTCTTGCCCTGTCACTTGTTACTTGGGAGAAGAGACCAGCCAGCACCCACCTCGATACAACCTCCTTTGAGGTAGTTGTAGAGAATGATAAGGTCTCCTCTCATCCTCCTTTTCTTCAGAGTAAATAGCCTCAGTTACCTCAGCTGCTCCTCATAAGACTCGTTCTCTAGACCCTTCACCAGCTTCGCTGCACTGCTTTGGACATGCTTCAACACCTTGATGTCTTTCTTGTATTGAGGTGCCCAAAACTGAACACATTATTCGAGGTGCAGCCTCACCAGCGCTGAGCAGTGGGGGCATGATCACTTCCTCAGTCCTGCTGGCCACACTATTTATGATACAAGCCAGGCCTTCTTGGCCACCTGGGCGCAGACTGACTCAATCTTAGCTGGTTGTTGATCAGTACCCCCAGGTCACTTTCCACTGGACAGCTTTCCATCCACTCTTCCCCAAACCTATAGTGTTGCATGGGTTGGTTTGGCTCAAGAGCAGGACTCAGAATTTGGCCTTGTTGGACCTCATACTGTTGGCCTCAGCCCATCAGTCCAGGCTGTCCAGATCCCTCTATAGAGCCTTTCTACCCTCAAGCAGACCACTTCTGCCAAACTTGGTGTCAACTGCAAACTTACTGAGGGTGAACACATCTCCTTGTCCAGATCATTGATAAAGATATTAAACAGAATAGACCCCAATACTGAGCCCTGGGGAACACCACTTGTGACTGGCCACCAACTGGATTTAACTCCATTTACCACCACTCTTTGGATGCAGCCATCCAGCCAGTGTTTTACCCAGCAGAGCATAAGCCTGTCTAAGCCATGAGCAGCCATTTTTTTTTCATGAGAATGCTGTGGGAAATTGTCAAAGACTTTACTAAGTCCAGGTAGACAACATCCACAGCCTTTCCCTCATCCACTAGGCAGGTCATCCTGTCATAGCAGGAGATCTGGTTCATCAAGCAGGACCTGCCTTTCATGAACTGATTCTGACGGGGTGTGATTGCCAGGTTGTCCTGTATGTGGTGTGTAATGGCACCCAAGATGATTTGCTCCGTAACTTTCCCTGGCACCAAGGTCAGACTGGCAGGTCAGTAGTTCCCTGGATCCTTCTTCCGGCCCTTCTTGAAGATGGATGTTACATTTGCTAATGCCCAGTCCACTGGGACTTGGTTAGCCAGGACTGCTGATAAATAAATGATGGAAAGTGGCTTGATGAGCACATCTGCCAACTCCTTTGTGACTCTTGGGTGTAACCCATCCAGCCCCATAGACTCATGTATGTCTAAGTGATGTAGTCAGTCGCTAACCATTTCCTCTTTGATTATGGAGATCTCATTTTACTCCCCATCCTTGTCTTCCTGCTCAGGTGACTGGGTATCCAGGATCAACTACTCCTACTACTAAAGACTGAGGCAAAGACGGCATTAAGTACCTGAGCCTTGTGTGACCATCCTTGATCACTATGTTTCCCCCTCCACCCAATAAAGGATGAAGATCCTCCCTAGTCCTCCTTTTGTTGTTAATGTATTTATAGAAACAATTTTTGTTGTCTTTAGTGGCAATAGCCAGGTTGAGTTGTACTTGGTGTTTGTCCCTTCTAATCTTCCATTGGACATCCTCCACAAGTGCTTCTTTGTTCACAAGCAGCAGCTCCAGGACGGCACCTTCCATAGCTGGCTCCCTCACCGGCTGTGTCAGGAAGTTCTCTTCCACACGGTCCAGGAACCTCTAGGACTCTTCCCTCTCTGCTAAATTATATTTCCAGGAGACATCTGGGAAGTTGAAGTCCCCCACAAGAACAAGGAATAGCACTTGAGAAATCTCTTCCAGCTGCTTATAGGGTATTTCATCTGCCTCTTCATCCTGGTGAGATGGTTTATAACACACTCCTACCAGGTTATCCGCCTTGTTTTTCTTCCCTCTGATTCTTACCCATTAAGACTCAATGCTGTCATCACCATCATTAAGTTGTAGACATTCATAACTCCCTAATATAGAGAGCTACCCCACTGCCTCTTCTTCCTTGCCTATCTCTTCTGAAAAGTTGCTAGCTGTGATAAATAATTTAGTCTCAAACAGAATTACAATTAGAGTTTACAATTTATTAAATGAATAAAGACAAGCAAACAGCGCTGGGTGTGCCGCAGAGTCTCTGCTCCACCAAGACACACACCAAACAGTTACAACTTTCTGTTTATATTTCTTTTTGCTAATACATATTCATCAGTATTCTCAAGAAAGGGTTGGCTGCTCCAAAAATAGGCGTATCTTCCTTGTCGCCTGCTCTCCTCCGTCTTCTAGGGTCTTCGTTAGCTTCGTCCTTGTCCTTTTGATGACCTGGAGTTTATGTGCACCACAACCTTCCCCCCCCCAGCACTCAACGGCTAGTCGCATGACCGGCTGGAGCCAGCATGTCTAGGCAACCCATGTAAAAGGAGAAAACAAGTCTCAAACAAACAATGGTTAAACATGTCCCAAACACGAATCAGGTAGACGTATCTCACACTAGCCATCAGTTGCAGCACTCAAGTCATGCAGGTTGTCCCGTCACGTTTCCATGATGGCAACTGTATAATAGTTCTCTTGCTGCACAGTGGCCTCCAGCTCCTCCTGTTTGTTGCCCATGCTATGTACATTGGCTTAGATGCACTTAAGTGGGCTATGATCCTGCCATGTGGTCCTGACACCTTTTTGGGAGGAAAAGCACTAATTCCTACCTGATAATTCCATTTTATAATGGAACTGTTTGCCATATACTGTTGCACAGAATTTCCTTAAGCCCATATTGTGATATGTAGGGTGTGTGCAAAGCTTGTGGGTAAAACTAAGAGCCATTCAAAATACATACAGTTATATCCCATTTTGATAGCTTGAAAATTTGTTGCAAACTCTCCTCTGTTGCTGTTTTATGTTGTCTGCTTAATTGTATTTTGTCAAATAAAACTTGGTGGGCACAAAGTAGAGAGTACCTTTGTGGATTGTGCAGCCGTTATGCATGTTTCAGCAGAAACTGTTGGGTAAATTGTTTACAGTGTGTCGCTATTTCCTTGGAAACTTTCATTAAGACAAGTTAATGGGCTTGCATTGTTATTTGTGATGTGCTTGGTCAAGTATCAAGAGACACATTAGTTTTAACAACTCAATGCTTACAAGTGATTAAAAAATAACTTCTGATACTTTTATAGCTTTTTGTGGATTGAGCTGTAAGCAAGTAAAATGTTTTTCAAACATACTTTTCTTGATTTTCGTTTAAAGTGAAAAAGAGTATTTTGGCTTTAAATCAGAGCATCTGAATAACCTCAAAAAAAAAAAAAAGTTTACCTGTCTCTTACCCATTTAGCATGTGCTAAGTAAAATTACTAGGTCTGACATATACTGAATGTATATTTATACCAAAGAGAGAAGTTTATTCTTTGCCATGAAGATCTTTACCCTAAAAAATGAACTGTGTCATTATATTGATGAGAATATGGCTACTCTGAGACACAACACTCTGTGTCTACTGGTAGGCAGTATGGAGCATTTGGAACTTGTTTTAGATGACTTTTGCAAATTGGATGCTTTAAAACTTGTAAAAAATGAATTTAGTATGAAGATTTTAATCTGAGGGCTCTCCCCATAGCGATGCAATATTCTGCTATAGTCAGAACTTTGGGTGGGTTGGTTTTTTTTGAGAATTAGCAGCTTTCATAGGTGGTCAACAAAGGAATTAATTTGGTGTAATTAGATGTGAAACTGTTGTTGAATGTAATTTTAAATTTGACTTGTTTAAAACATCGTCTGCTTATTGGAGCAACTCTTATTTTAGATGAATTCATGGATGTACTAGATCCTTTTGTATTCTTATTAATGCCTATATTTCCAATGAATAGACTGCACAGCCTCAATAGTGTTGACATAAATGAGTTTGTCTGAGTTAGTAGGTGAAATTCTAGTCTCACTGAAGTAAAGATTTATTTTTTTTTATTACTTTGAAGGGTCAAAATTTTATCCTAAGTTTCTTTCATTTGCTTTTTGTCTGTGAATAACATTTCTCCAATTTTGTAATTCTGGGGTTTTTTAATCTTTAATTATATTTGTAGCAGAATTTTTTTCACTATGCAGTATGTCAGTCAGTGCTTTCAATTTAACAGGGACATCTTCAAAATAGAAGGTTGAAATTAAACTTTTTTCTGGTTTTGCTTTAAGAATAGAACTATTCCTCTCCCTCCCTCCCTCATTGTTTCATAGATACAATTGATAATCAGGTTCTGTAGAGGGACTTGAAGTTCAGAGTTCAAGTCTTTTACTGACCAATTTGGCAGCTTCTTTCTAATAACTTTTTATGTATTATGTGAATACATTAAAAAAAGCTATTGAGATAGCTCATGTCCAAGCCATCTTCCAGAGCAAGGAAAAAAAACCCTTGCACCTGATGTAGAGTATATTAAAGAAGGGAACACATGTCTTTCCTAAATAAACATTAAAAAATTAATATATGCAATTATATATATAATATGTAACAACACATTAAAAACGAATATATGCAGTTATGCTATATGTGCAAAAACTAAGTTAAGGGTAGAACAGTATTACCAAGACACTCATAATTTTGTGAAATGTAGAATTACTGATGACAATGAGGAAAGGGCAAAAGGAAAAGATGCTATCTCTTGCCCCGTGTTCTTAGTTGTTCCCATTTAAGATTCAAGCTTTCATTTCTTTGATCCCTGTCACAGCAGGTGCCTCTTTTCCTGACCAGTTTCTCATCTGAATCCATTCCAGTTTTCAGGCTCAAATAGACAAGCGCTGAGTTTCAGTCTCTCATCAGTCTCCTAGATGTGTTCCAGTCTGACCATTACCTTTCCCCATCTCCCGCTCCAGGTTTTTCTGGTCTTTCTCCCAGTCTGAACCCCTCAGATTGACTGAAGTCTGTTGGAGACAATACTGAGAATCAGTATCAGTTCTTCACTGGAATTACTTGGTGTCCCCAAAATTTATCAGCAGGTTCAGGGAAAAATTCTACTTATTGCCAGTAGCATTGGGCTGGTTCATGACTGGCTGTCATCACGTTTGAAGAAATCAGTCATCAAATTCAGACTTAATTCACTGAGCCTTAGGAAAATGATGGCTTCTTTACCTCTCCAGAATAGTGTGCAGGTACTTGAGAAGCATCCACCTTAGCAAATGTTGTTGTCTCTGCTCCTGCAAGCGTTTTTTTCTGAAAATGTTGAAGGTGCAAACGAATAATTTGTATAGTTAGGAGTGCAGCTTTCAATCTTTATTGTATTCAGTGACATCTAGTATTTCTGCATTTTTTATCGTTATATTCATCTGTGACAGTGTAATGTTTTTCATGTTCTGTTGTTTTTACACTTGTTGATTGATTTGTTTGTTTGGTTGGATTTTTCCCCGAATAAAGGATATTTATTTGCTTTATTTTTTGTTCAGATTGGTTTTAAATTGGGTTGTTTTTACCACTAATCAAATCGTAATTAGGTCCTTGGTGATGTCATATATTAGTGTCTGAAAGACATGGTGACATTTGACGCTACCATTTCACTGCATGGGGCAGAGGGTGCAAGCTTATTTCTGTATGTTGTGTGATTCATATTCCCTGTCTTCAGCATACTATCATTTTACTCTCCCCACTTTTTCTTCCTATATTAAGAACTTTTCTTATTTTTCTTGTTTTTGTCTTGTTTCATTACCTCTTACCTGCATAAACAGGGATCTATTCCCTCGTATAGTAAACTTGCATGTACCTACACTAAAGAAACCCAACAAACCAAAACAACAACAAAACCGAACCAAACCCAACCTGCAACAACAAAAAAAAACCCAAGGAAGTTACCTTTTCTACTCTCTAGTTTTAGGTCCTTATTACAGACATTCAGTTCTCACTCAAATATTTTTATTGCTCATTCCTTCTGACTGTTAATGATTTTGATTACAGCTTGTTCATGTTATATTTTCTCACATAGTCTTCAGCTGTCTTAGAAAGAAAAGCTGGATCTAGGATTGCCTTTTTCTTAGCGTTATTGCTACTTTAATTGATAGCATAGGTACAACAGTGACTGTTGAAGCTGAGCTTTGTATTGCTCCTCCACTTGGTCTGCTGAGAAAGAAAAGTTGTTTTTCATGACAGTGCTTCTGGTTTGAAGCTCTTATGGCAGAAATCTTAGGGAATAGACTTTTTCAGTCTGGGAGCCAACCACTCATTTTATCTTCAGCAGAGATACTAAAGCCTAGAAGGATGCTCTTGTGTTTTTACATATATTATCTCTTTTAGATTTTCCTAAAGCTTGCATTTGACTTGGTCTATGGAGTTAAAATACTTTTTCAATTCAGCCTCTGTATTCAGTGAGCCTCTTGATAGGAGGCAAGTGGGAACATTAACAGGCTGAGACACCAACCAGGATCTCCCAATCTGTTTCAGCATGGCTGAAATAGCTTAAACTGCATTTGCACACAGCTGTGTGCCAGCAGCACAAGTAGATAGATGTGCCTAGTCTTCCTGTAATCTAACTATTCAGGTGACTAGCAGTGAAGCTATTGAAAATGCCTTCCTAGTTGTGGGCTTGAGCTGTCCCCTGGCAGCTGAAGCCTGTCCGCCTTACTGCATTTACAGCAGCTGCCTTGCACTGTCTCAGGTTGGTCTGCATGTGGTATGGTCGTGGGTCTGACTGCAAGTCAGGAAGACAATAAAAGTGAAAGAAACCTTGTGTGTCTTGGTTGGACCGCAATATTTAGTGGCCAAGTGGTGTACTTCTAAAATCGTGTTCACTTTATAATTTTGCTGCAGTCCCTTACTGGCCAATCTGTCTCTTGCCTGGTAAACTGTTGCTTTGTGTCCTCAAATGAGTTTTTCTGGAAGTGACAGTGAACAGGAGGAAAATGCAGCAATGAAAGCTACATATACCACTGGAAAATCCTTTTTCCCTACCTCTATGTAAGCCTAGTATTTCTGATACTGCAGGCCAGCATGGGGCAAGGTTCCTTGAAGAGCCTAGCAATAACATAGATTCCTTTGCATATATGGAAATTGAAGAATTCTAGGTTAGGATGTTTAGATATGAGTCATAGTTCTGAGTAGTTTTATTGGAAGAAAAGCAAAATGAATCTATTACCTGGAGTTAGAATAAAGGTAACACAGTTGTCAGGTTTTTAGTGGGTGCATTTGCAAGCTTGAGTAAAACGGTGTATTTGGTCTTAGCAAGGTAACAGCTGTGGTGCACTCTGGCAATGTCTGGTTGATATGGCTGAAGAGAAGCCATTGAATATCTTGAGTGGAGGCAGGAGCTGTCCTGGTGCCTGGCCCAGCCTCTCCTGGTTTTGGTTCGACTAAAGCTCCTAAAGCCTCTACTTTAGCACCACTTCAGGCCTTGAGACCTTTGTTCCCTCCTTTTGAAAATGGTAATATCTGCCTGACATGCATGGTTTTGTGATTCAGAATTTGTGATTTGTTTGCTGAATTGATTTTAACTCATATCAGTTCCCTTATCCCTTCCTTCTTACACTGATTTTGTTGCTGAAGTCAACATATTGCATAAGTAATGCTCTCATTTCAAACCATATGTTCCATATAAATATGTAACTTGCTTAGCATACCGTGGATTTGTGGAACATTCTACACAACTTAAGTCAGAGGTTCTCTTAATGGGATTAGATGCAATCATAACTGAATTACTGTGGTGTGATAGTAGATCTAGGGGTTTATTCCCCTTAGTCCTGTATAAGTATGTTAATGAAGCAGAAAACTGGTTTCAGATGAAGAGAAAAATGCATGTCTGATATTTTCTTTCAGATGTTCCTAAGCTCCAGCACGTATCCAGAGATTCATGGATATTTGTATGCAAAAGAGCAGGGAAAAAAATCGTGGAAAAAATTGTACTTTCTTTTGAGAAGATCTGGCCTTTACTTTTCCACTAAAGGTACATCCAAGGTATGGAAATTAAAAAAAAAAGAGAGAGAGAGAGCTGTGAAGTTAGAGCAAATATTTATCATTTGTAATAATAAACAATTTTAAAATTTAAACCTATTGTAATAAAAAGGAAATTTATTATAGATAAAATGTAGTGAGATACTGAGATTTAAAAGTGGGGAAGTATTGTCTTAGGAACAGTAATTTCTTTCTGCCTGATAACTTTGTTTCATTCTGGCTAATATTTTTCCAGTCAGTTAACAGAATACCCTTTTAAAATGAATCTTCAAATAGTAGTTAAAATTCTGAAATATAAGTAGGTGTTCTGAAAAGCGGACATAATACTTCACTATCCAAAATAAACAAAAACCTATATCTAAAAGGATTTTACAGCAAGAGTTTGAGAGTTCTCAAATTTTGTCACTGAATAATTTTTCATTTGACTAGTTTGAACTTCTTGATGACAGTACTTTAAATGTGATTGTGTTAAACAAGATACAGTGGAGTTGAGACACTGCAAACCACGTAGAACAGTATTTTTTCTTGTTCTGAATTTTCTGTGTTAACTGCCAGAGATTATTTGTCCTTCAACAATTTTTTTTTTGTTTGCTTCCTTGATAACCTTAAAGGATGGAGATAATGATTAGAAAAGTACTGGATATATGTTGTATATGTTGTTATTTTTCAGATTATGTAATATAATGTAAAAGTATGTTTGAAAAGCATACTGCTCTCAAAACTTGACTCTTACTCTAATATTATGGCTTGAATTTAGTGGACAGCTTCCCAGAAATGATATCACACTTTGTTTTTTCTCCCTCTCTGGAAGAATGAACTCTTTGACTAGTTTGAGGTATTTTTTCTCTGCATTATAAAACTGATCTTGAGTTGTCTCTTTTTAGATTTCGTGATGTCGCATTTAAAACTAAGAGTGTAAGACTGTATTTGGAAACAGGATAACGACCATACTCTTCTGAGTTTCTTATCTGGAGAGACTGGCTAAGAATAGTCTTAATTGTATTACATTGCTCTTCTTTTTAGGAGCCAAGGCATCTGCAGTTTTTCTGTGAATTCAGCAATAGTGATATGTACATGTCTTTGACAGGCAAAAAGATTTCTGGAGCACCAACAAACTATGGATTCTGCTTTAAGGTACAAACTTATTATTCTGATACGTATTAAAGCAAGCCACAGTTTTTAGGTAAGCTTAAGTTTATTTAAGGTTTTTGAAAACAATATTCAGCTGTCTATTATAAAATAGAATTAGTGGCTTTTATTTCAACAGGTATTATCTTCAAGATATGCATTAATGCTAAAAAAATGTGCTGTGGCCTTCTAGCCTAACAAATCAGGAGGAACCAGAGACCTGAAACAGCTCTGTGCAGATGATGAACAAAATAGGACCTGTTGGATGACAGCAATTAGGTTGCTTAAGGTAATTTTTCTGTATGGAGTTACCTTCTTGCTTAAGTTTTCTATGAAATGTTGATACTGTGTTTTCTATGAAATTTTGATACTACTGAGCGGTAGTGTAATTTTAGGTTCCCATACAATATCAATATCAATTTTGTACTCTGAAAGCTCATTTTTTCTTCATTCCAACAAACAGTGAGAGACCAAATTATTGGAATCATTGTAGAGGATGTGTGGTGTCTTGAAGCCTCAGTCCTGCAAATACTTAACATTAGGCATATGCTTACACATAACAATGTTGAATTCAGTGATGCTGTTGAGTAATGTTGAACAAAGCAACAGGAATACAAAAGAAGGGAACTTTAATATATTTTTAAAATGTATCTGTTAATGACAAAACAGGAATAGGTCAGCTAATGTCTTAAATGGGAAGTATTTAATGCAGAATGTGCATTTATAAAGGCAGCAACAGCAATGTTGTGCATTTCCTTATCCTAACAGCATTTGTCCTTGTTTTTAATGGTAAAGAAAAGCCTGTGTTATCTTTTACATCTGGAAAAAAAAAACTTGACTTAGTTTCACAATTTGAAATGCTAACCATGTTATTTTCTGGTTTTAGTATGGGATGCAGCTATATCAGAATTACATGCAACCATATCAAGGTAGAAGTGGCTGCAGCCCTTTAACACCTATGGTATGTCCCACAGTAGCTTCAAGAATAAATACATTGTTTTTGCCATTGTGCTATTTTAAAATAACTTATGTCAGTTATACTGCTGATATGATCTGCAGATCTTTGCATGTGTGAATGGTTGCTGAAATCTTTAGGGCTATCAGGGTTGAATAGAGAGCTAATTAATTAATTTACTTAATACAAATCAGGTAGTTTAGACCAGCTAACAGGCTTTTTCCCTTTGTCCAATCTCCAGTATTTTGAGAGTTCATTGGCTTATTATCACAGTAAAAGAGAATGGAAAGAGGATTTTAAAAACAGAGCAGTGGAACTATAAATACACTGGAAAAAAAAAAGCAGTGAATAATAAAGCTATAACAAATCCTTTTTGGTATACAATAATACTTCCATTTTATTATTTTTTTAATAAAATACTAAGTAGTTGATGAATTTCAGCTGGTGTAATACCGACTGGACTTCAGAGGAACACCATAATTTGACAGAACTGGGATTTGGAGGAACAGCAGCCCATACTAGATGCTGTGTCCATCTTCTCAGTCAGATAGTTGGGATTGGATCAGGTTGTCCTTTTCTTTAATATCTTATGTAATCCCAGTTCTTTATAAGTAATTTAATTTCAGACTTTTAATGGATGATTTTATACCACTTTTGTGGTTTATGTTGGCTAAATTGGGTAAAGATTACTTGTTACTAGGGCTTGTGACAGTCTTTTATCATGGATTTTTCAAGCTTTTATTATAGTTTTTTGCTGTTAAAATGTCTAAAATATGCATTTACTGTTATAGGTATTCAGAAAAAATAGTTTTCATTCATATTGCTAATAAGCACAGTGTCAAAACGGTGCTTAATACACTGACTATGCCTTTACTTTCTGTTCTGTGAAGCTGTTACAATGCCCAGCTGCTGCTTTTATGTTGTACCTGGGAGCCATTACTGATTTTCTCACCTTTTGCACTGTTGGATCCATTTTGGTTTATGTAGCTTCTAACACAGGCAGACTCTAAAACCAGCATTAAGCATGGCACTGTTTTTCTACTATATATAATTCATAAAATGAACAGAAAATAGGATAAACTTGGGAATTAAGTGCAC
>VYZX01000027.1:0-14462 GCA_013401335.1 Brachypteracias leptosomus
CCTTAAACCACAACACATTTTTATTTCTGATGTTTAGTAAATTAGTTTATTGTCCTAAATTATCTTAATTCAGTCCATTGCAAATATTCTCTATGAGAAATAGAGCGTTCTCTTTTTTAAACTGCAAGCTTATTGAAAGTTTGTTTATTTAGGATCACACTGATGCCAGATTTGAATTTCTTGCTTCAAAACTCTACAGCTGTTAAAAAATGAACTTTTGGCTTCCCCTCTCTCACAGTCATGCTTGAGACATTTTTCCTACGTCATCTTCTCTGGAATCACAGAATGATGAACTATCATAAAAAAAGTCATGCTGAGACACTCAGCACAAAAATTTTCAGTCTGAACACTTGAAGCTTGGTAGTAGCACAAGCATGTAAAATCAGAGAAGAAATTAAGCATTTCCTTGATACAGAGAAATGACATCTTTTAAACAAAGTCACACATCTTTTAAATGCTACCCACTTTTAGCCCTGGTCATTTTTCACTATGATAGCCAGGAAAATAAGCCTTTCTTTTTGTGGCATTTCAGAAAATAGAAGAAGGAGCTAGCTGCATCAAGAATAAGTATAAAGAAATTTACTGCAAAAACATCTTGTGGTCTGTGTTAAAAACACATAATAGTCTCAGCACAGGTGGAGAGAAATTTTGCAGTTCTTACATATAATGCCTCTTGCAGACAGTGGTCTTGTTCAAATCAAATTGTATACAAACATGGAAGAAAAATGATTCATGGTCTATACAGTCTTTCCTACTCACCTCTTTCCAGTCACCTTTGAACTCACCAGCTAATATCGAACACATTTAAAGAATGGCAGAAAATGGAGAGATTATTATTTTCCACAGGAATTTGCAGCTAGGAGAAATTGCAATTAGGAGAAACTTGGCCCTTACACAATCATTTTGATAGCTTTAAACCAGTTAATTAGGAAGTGTTCAGCACACCAGCCAGTCAGTCACCTTGTATGCAGAGATGTCAAGGCCTGTCTTATCTCTAGTGCAACAAATAGGCAGGAGTTTTGGTTATTCTTTGGGAAGGTTTGAACAATGTAGCCAGGATGCCAAGCTCCATTTGTCTTGTTTCTCACAGAACAACCTAACTGTATGCCACATCATGCAGAAAGATGAAGAGCACAAAAGCCCCTGTTAGTACATTTCGATCACTTTGTATTTACACCTGTATCTCATTCACATAAACAAAATACTGTATCACACTACTTAAAGTGTCTGTGTATCAATCAGAACTATCTCCTCTTCAAACTATCTCCCTTACACACACAATAAAAGGCAGGTTATCTGAATTAGAGTGTTATTAACTAAATATAACTTGGTAACTCCCTACAGTCTTGGGAGATGGCTTTCCAGAGCTACCCCTCACTTGAAGTAAGCATGTTTGCATAGTACTTCAAGTTGTGAGAAAATTAGGTTCCTGATTACAGAAGCTGCCATAAATAATGCAGAATTCAAATGCCATTCTATCTTCCATGATGTGGATTGAAAAGAGCACAAAGATTTTTGGGGAGAGGACATTAATGCAGGATTCTGTGATTTATGGGAAGAACAGAATTGTGCAGGAACAAAGCAACAGGATGGGAGATTCAGAAAGCTGCTGTAAGCACAAAATCATTTAGTGTTGCATTCTACAGTTTCCACAGAAACTCCAGTGAGTGAATAATTCAAACAGATAGAAGGGCCTCTGGACAGCTGTCAAAGAAGTTCACACAACAACCCAGAGTCACAATCTATAGGTTTGTTAACTCGTTACATGACCAGTCTGTAACACATTCTTTTATGTCCAAGTAGCCCTTATGGGCCTATGTTTCCCAGGTGTATTCAAGAATTTCTTGGCTGAGATGTGTGTTCTGTACTTTTACCAGTTACACTCTCTGATTCTAAGGCTGCTTCATTTCAAGTTAGGTTTTTGTTTATTTTTTAAAAATCAAATTGTCATTCAGCTGGTAGGACTGCAGGGATATCTGTTGTGTTCAGTAAAATAAAAGCAATCAATATGTTAAGATTATTGATAGTCTCTTATTTTATTCAATGCAAAACATATCTCTGCAGATGTACATATTGGAGTAAGTACCTGAAAAGATAATAAAGCACCTTCTTTGTTTCCAAACTAACTATCAACGTTCTTTTGAGAGAGATGTCAGAAAATTCACTGCACAGATCAACAATATTAAGAATCTGGCAAAGAAAATGTATCTGGATAGTCTTCCAAAATAACATAGTAGCAGCCTTTTCAGTTTGAGTCTGTGATTTCCAGTTGCATGAATTTAAAGGTTACTATAGAAATGTAACTACAGATATTGATAGAGTTATGCAAGTCATACATTTTAAGTAGCTGGCTGCTTGGAAAGAGATATCTACGAAAAATGATCAGAGTCATCTTCTACAACTTCCCCTCAGAAAATCAGACCAAATCTTGTTTGAGATCTTAGATCATACAGAGCACAACATATAGTTTTTTCATTAACCAGCATCCAACATTAAGGCAAAGCAATGCCTTATGCCACTGTGCCTGCTATTCCCAAAAGATAACTAAACAAGACATAGTAATATATTTGTATTTCACATTAATCCCTTACAATGGATTTATAATATACTATAATCTATACAAACACATTCTTATAAATTTGGTTTTAAACAAATAGTATTGACTTAATATCATCTTTAGAGGAATAGTGAACGCCCTTTTTTCTTCTCTGACCACACTGTATTAACATCTCAGAGTAAAATATATAAAAGTAATAAAGAATGCATTATTATTGTAATTTCTTCCAGTTAATCATTCTATTATGCTGACCATTCCTACGACTGCCTTCAGCCACATACTGAATTGAAGTATGTCCACTTAAGCTCACAAGGAAGAAAGGAACAATTGAGACCATTGTATACAAAAGTCATCGTGCCAGGACCCATGCCCAGAGCTTAGCAAGAGGTGCGCAGAACTGTCACAGGCTCAAACATGTTATTTGTGAATATTAGAAGGAACAAGATCAAAATAAGAAGAGTGTGGATTGGGGGGCATTTGAAGAGCTGACAGGCTGTTAGGCTGTTTCTGTAGTGACACATTGAAAGATTTTTTGAACAAGAAAGCTGTCGTTCTCCCTGATCAGAGAAATAAGAACATGTGCACACATTTCCATAAGCAAACATTCAAATTTCTTCAGCAAATTTGGATTATGAGTTTCTAATCTAAGTAGGCAGAGGAAGTCTAGTGCTGTCATTATGTCATTTAATAAAACCAAAATAAAAAGAAAAAGTAATTCTTGCTTAATATGTGCCCTTTTTACTTTCATTCTTTGCATGGCTTTTGAGTATAAATAGATGGGAAATCAAATTGTACATCAATGACTCGTTAGCTCAAGCTTCCAGCAAACAGCTTATTGCAGAAGTTTGCCATAAACTAAGAGAATTTGGATTCTGCTTGCTTTACCCTTTATCCTTGATCTGCTTTAAACAGACAAAAAGCTCTTTGCCATCAAATGCCAATAAAATTAGACCACTCATCCCAAGAATACCCATGTGACTGAATAGACTGTGGATTTGAAACAATCCCTTTCACCTTTTTACATACTATCCTCTTAGACTGCAACAACACAGGAACATGAATTGCTGAAATGTTGTTTGTATTGTATTGAGAGATAAATGCATGTGAAAGGCTTCTTACCATGAGAATATTAACTATAAATTGTTGGAAAAGACTTCGGATATTCAGTTCCTCTCTTTCTCCTCACCAGTTTTATGATTTTATTGTATTTTCAATTTGCAGCAGTATAAAAAAGAAAAAAATATGCCCTTATATCTGTAAAACCCTAGCTGTAAAACTTGTTAGCTGATATAGAAGACACAAATAAAACATAAAGGTAATACTAGTGGGATTTTGGAGAAGGTGAAATAGAGATAATAATAAAGAAAGTTTGGGACTTTGTCTCTTAAATGTGTGAAATACATAAAGAAAAAGACTCACATGAGACTTATCTTCTTAATAGTTTTAGTAAAGAGAACAAATTACACCATGCTCCAGACATGGAGCCTAATACAATAATGACTATGAGATAAACAAGAAATGTAAACTTTTTCTTTCTTAAATAATAAAACAAAACATTTTGAAATGTCCTGATTTTTGAAAAATGGCTTCTATAAGCAGCTCTGTTTCAGACACCTACAGCTGTGCTCTGAAGCTCTTAAAAATCACAAAACAGTAAAACATGAAGCCACAACTTTTCAAAAAGTTTAGAATCATACTGAAAGACCTGAAACTGCAATCTTACTTAAGTACCACGTGCTTTCAAATTTTCCTACTAGTCTGAATCTGACAAACCATTTTCCTTCTTTTCATAAGAGCTTTCACTTTGAGGCTTCTTTAAGCCAAACTGACTTACACTTCTGTTGCACTACGCTTTTCTTGATATCGTATCTCTACTGATAACACATCTCTTACAGCCCTGCCTCACTTCAAAACTTCAGTGCTTAAACCAACCAAACAGAAACTCCTTATCCAGCCATTAGCTGCTTAAGGTAAGAAAAAATTAGTCAAGTATTGGCCAAGTCTTAATTCTCTTCCAGTGTCTAGCAAGCCAGATAACATAGTGATAGGCTGCAACAGCTAAAATTTCAAGGATCTACTTCCTCCCCTCTTTAAAGAGCTGATAAAACACAGCTCAGACAACATGATCCTTGGCTGTGTGATGTATTATCAACTTCAGCTTTCACAAATCAGAGTGTGTCCGAGTGTGTGATATTTCCTTTGCTGAGTGGGAGGGAGCCCAAGGGAGTTTTCAATAACTCCTGCACCTAATTTTGTTCACATTCTTCATCTAGCAGCAGTATAGACATGCAGCACATTTATGTCTAACAGGTTAGTACTATATAGCAGGACCTACACATATTGATTCCCCAACACATCCAAATTAATCACCCCTAAGTATGCACAAATATTCTGTAATACTAAATTACTTACATAAGAAAGCCTCATCCTGTTATAAATGCTACTTAAAACTGGCTTATAATATAATTGTACTTTGTCCTCTTTTTACTTTAATGCTCGCTATAACGTAAAAGGTACATTTCCAGTATATTACTATGGAAGAGAAGCTGTTAAATAAAGTGAAAAAAAACCAACTTTTTTGAAAGTGTATGTTCATTTTATTATATTTTACCTACATACTATCAAGTAAATAGAACAGACACCAGCAGAATTAGATTTCGTTGAAGAAGCAACCTGTAAAAAAAATAGTTGAAATAGTTCTTGGCCAATCAAAAGAATTTTAAAACTTCATAAATTCAAAAACTTCCTAAAAGAAAAAAGCAATAATAAACTCTTTTCGAAGATTTAATACATAACTTGAGAAAAAGTTTTAGTCATATTTAGCTTGAAGGATTTTTTAATTTTAAAATCATTTAGATACAGATGGTCTTAGAAACCAATCAGTTAAATTTTTTTTTTTTTTTTTTTGCATTTTCAGTGAAATGCAGACACATCCAAACAGGGATTTGGAAGCTGAATACCATGAGCTGCATTTGGACACATCTTTATTCAAATCAGAGATATACTATTTCCTTCCTCACCTGTAACCTCGCCTGTCTCCACTTGTACAGAAGAAATGCATTTCCTTTGGCTGAGTAAGATAAATATTTTAACAGCAGTGTTTTCAGAAGAGTGAAGACAAGGATGTTATAGGAACAACTGTGGCAACCGTTGAGGGTTGATAGGGCAGGGGACAGAGTACAGAGGTGCATGTAGAACATGGTGAAAAATAATAATAGAGATAATAACAGTTTTCTTACAAAGCCAGGTAATCTGCCAACATTGTTGCTATTTAAAGAATTTTTTCTTGAAAAATACCCCAGTTCCAACGAGCCTTAGCACTCCATCTGCCAATCGTCATGTTTCAAAATCTTCCTCACATATTTTTGCAATTGACAAAATAGGTCTTTACAAACCAAAAGAGAGCCAGAAAAATAATTTATGACCAAATTGTGCCCTTGTAATCTACTTGCAGTCACTGCCCATGCCCTACATTTTTCTTCTCCTTGCTAATGATATGTGAAGCCCTATTCCAAACCACAAATACTTCCATAAATCAGATTTCAGTAGGTATATTGCTTATTTTCCCTACTTAATCCCACATGACAGGAATCAAAAAGTCAAAAGGATTAGAAGTTAGAGAACCACACAGATCTACAAGATCAGACTTTGGGACAGTGTTCTCTTTTTTACATCCTGTCACTTTGGAAATGCTCATTTTTTCTTTCTCATACTGATGGTAAAAGGTGAAGATACTGTTCAAGACATTAAACTTACAGGAGTAAGAGCTAATACAGCTGCACTAAATCACCTAACACCTTTGTTATGATCACATTTTTGTGTGCTGTCAGGTCACAGGTAGGTACACAGTCACTGCAGAAATAGTTATGCACTTTAAGGTTATGCAGTACTAGCAGGTTAGAACTGCCAACCAAAACCTTCTAAGTTACATTTCACAGTAACAGGGCAACCCAAGGGTGCTCTACAGTGTTTATGGGCTATTTCTTACTGTGTTGGTCTGTTCTCAGCCTGCTAAGCATGTTCATAGTCTGTTGGAACAATGAAAAATACATTAAAACATACAACATGCTACCTTGTGCATAATATATCAGGTTTCAAGAAGAACATAATTAAAAAACAAATAAGCCAATAGAAAAATGAAATTTACAATGACGTTTGCAGAAATAACCAGAAAAGTACAATTAGAAGTTATGAACAACCTCCTTAGCATAATATTTCATTCTATTACAACTTGGGTGCAAATCTGTGTTTGAACAACAAAACTCAGAGACACCACCAGATGAGAATTTCCCTCCCACATTCATAATAGCATGTACGTTCAGTTCAAATCCACATACAGAGATGACTACATGGTATTTAAAAGAGTGCAGAAAATAAATAGCAAATCACATACTCTGTCCCCAACAATGTCAATGTTTTACCTACAGTAAATTCTTGAAGACTTCTACCCCAACTTGCATTAAACACATCAAGAGTACCAGCTGCTGACTCCTTCCTGTGTCTTTTATTCTCTAAAGATACAAGTGAGCGATGTGATATCCTTATACTTTGCCCTGTCCTCCTCAATTGAATATTCTCTAGGCTGGGTCACTGAGAATTTATTTTTTTAAAAATGAAATCTGTCATTCTTCTCAAAAGGAAAAGGTTCATCAGTTTCTAATCAACTCTGCTCAAAATAATCAAAAGCAAAATGTACCTCAGCTCTGAAAAAAATCTCATGTTTTCCTGTAGGAAATTATTGATTTGCCATTCTGAAGTGACTTGCCAAACAAAGAACATTTATTTATTTGAGCTTGATTGCTAAGGAAATTATGCCAATGTGATTACACTAAAGCACTGCTGCCTCTCTGCATTCATGCAAATCCTTGAAGAACTTTTGAGATAGTTGATGTCTGCAAACAGATTTGACAAAAGCAACAAGGAGACCAAATGGCTACCAAGATCTTGCAACTTGATGGAAACAAGCCACTGCTTAAGTGGAGGAGCCCCATACAATTCCTGACTGCAGAAAAATGCTATTTGTAGCTCCCATCTTCTTGGGAGAGCCTCAAAGCTAAAGGAGTCCTGATGCAGCATCAGCTCACTTCTCAGTGACTCACTTTTAAAGTTTTTAAAATGCAAAAAAAAAAAAAAAAAGAGGAAGGAGCTGTATGTGGTTTGGTTTTTATTTTAGCATATAGAAATTAATATACTGTCCTACTGAGAACCATTTAAAATTTCATTTTACTTTGAATTTCAGTATTTTGCTCTGTTTAGAAACAGAAAAAGAATGTGAATTAAGTGGGGTGAAAATCCAGGCCACTTTCTGGTCTTAATTTAGAGCTGCAGAAAAGCTGACAAAAGGAAAAAAAATTAAAGCATCAATAGGCAGTCACAGCTGGTGGGAACCCTTTCTTGCACTCATACCAGCTCATCTGATCCAAGCTGGGCCAAAGAAATGAGGGAGTACACAGATAACAAAAGCCAAATATAACTCAAGACCTCCTCCACCAAGTGGTGGCTGCAGTATGTTTGTGATGAACAAGACAGGCATAGTTCTGTTTGGGATCTACTCTGACATGTTTAAATGTAGCAATAGCGTTAACAGCGAAGATTAAAAAGATTCAGAATCATTAATGCCTGACAAGTTGGATCATAAGTTGCTCTCACATTCTAAAGAGCTATAACAACTGTCAATTGAAGAGTGAATATTTAACACATCAGACAAGATACGATGTTTTAGATATTTGTTTTAATTTGAAAGCAAGCTCTCAGTATTCAAAGCTGTCAAGATGTCAAGAAATATACTATTTCTAACTTCTTGCAATACTAGAAAAAAATTACAAAAATAAATCAGACTGTCCTCTACAAGTAGATGGTAGGTTATGTACCACTAAAGGGAATCTCAGGAATGCAAGATGTATCCTACAAAGCTATTAAAATTAAAAGTTAAATTATTCAGAATATTTGGCCATGTTCCCTACCTACATATAACTCTTATGCCTCCTAAGAGTCAAATGATGTTGTCTTTCCTAAAAAAACTACTACTTTACATACAAATTACATAAACTTGTAATTATTTTCTATTCAAGGGTATGACTATTTCAACTAACCTTTTTGGTTTATGCTCTGGATAGCAAGTAGCAAATAGAACTTTCTCCCAGGAAGTGAGACATATTTACTGTAGATTTTACATAGATTAAAATCATCTAACTGTGAACTGGTTTAGGTTTAAATTCTGCTTATCTGTTACTATATCTTCAAGTCAACAGCACATGTTTGGGACTTAGAAGGGCTACCTGCAAGGGAAAAAAAAGATGAGGAATGCCAGAAAAGTACCTGTGGGTTAGGTAGCTGAATGGTGACAGAAACTTCAATCCATAAAGGCACAGAACCCACTAGCCACACTTCTTGTGTGTTATCTTGCTGTTAAAACATTAGTGTGTAAGGCAGCTAAAGAGAGAACTGTAGTTAAGTAGCAATTGGAATCATGAACACACTCATTGAAATGCACCCAGCCTCCAAGCTGATATAAAATATTGCACAGTCTCAATATCACACTTGTCATTATGGAGCAGTTGTGTTATTGTAATTGTGACAGTCTAAGGAGATGAGCAAAGCAAAGTCTAGAGGAAGAAGAAATCCTATCACCAAACAGAATGATTGGAAAAAAAAACCCCAAGCTCCTAGGCACACAAGTCTATCTTTGGATCCCTTGCCTGAGGATGAAAATGTATCATGACAACTACTGGCAAATGCAAGAATGCAAACACAGAATAATTCATTAACATTTAGACTTGTGCTTTTGATTTGAGCATATTACCTTTGCCCTAATTGTACACAGACCTTTAAAGGATTAACAAGATACAAATGTTACTATGATCTCTAATACGATATAAGAAAAATGTTAGGAAGCAGTTAGGAAGTAATCTTGAAGAAAAAGGTCAAGCATAGTCCAAAACAGTATTATTAGTTCAAAGTCTCCAAGTCACAGAATCATTAAGGCTGGAATGGATCTCTAGAATTCCAGCCCAAACACCATGCTCAAGTAGGGTAAGCTAAAGCAGGTTGTCCAGAAATGTGTCCAGTCAGGTTTTCAATATCTCCATGTATGGAGAAGTCACAAACTCTCTGGAAAACTGGTTCCAGCATTTGACTACCTCACAGTATATAAAAAAAAAAAACCAACAAACACATGTTCTTGTTCCATCTTGTTCATATGGAATTTCATGGGTTTTAGTTTGTGTCTATTGTCTCTCGTCCTGTCATTGGACACCAGTGAGGAGAACTGGGCTCCCTCTTCTTTTCTTCCCACCAGGTATTTATACACATTAATAATATCCCCCACTCAAGTCTTCTCTTCTCCAGGCTAAACAGTCCCATCTCTCAGTCTCTCCAGAAGGATGTTCCAGTCCTGAATCATCTTTGCAGCCCTGCACTGGAGTTGCTCCAGTCAGACCATATGTTTTTTAGGCTGAGGAGCCAAGAACCAGAACGTGCACTCCAGGTGTGGCTTCCTAGGGCTGAGCAGAGGGGAAGGTTCCTCACCTTCAACATGTTGGCAACACTCCTCCCCATGCAGCCACGGATACTGTAATCATAATTCATCACAGTTAGTTTTTCTGATGCCTGTTCAAGAATTTAGAGTGGAAAATAAAACTGATCCTTCAATAAAAATAAAATCACACTCTTTATGTGTTCAGACACAGTGACCATTTATGTCCTAGAATACACTTTGTGCACCACATACTGAAGGTTAGCTGCACAGGGGTCCCATATTCTACTTTGAAATGTAACAACTGCTCTTTGTTCCAGCAGTGAATATATCACATCCAGAGGAAGCAGCCATACTACATCCAGATGCCCGCAGACACTATGGAATTCCTTACAAAGCAAGAAAAGCTAAAATTGCAGACCAACAAATCTATCTATATTATCAAATGACACCTGGGTGGGGTTTTTTGGTGGGGTGCAATTATGTCTATACTTCAGGTCTTTTAATGACTATAACTGATACAACTTAAAGATCTTAATGAATAATTTTAGGCCAATTATTACAGAAACATTTTATATCACCAAAATGATCATAAATATATTTTTAGCACTAAGCTCCATCCCAATGCTATGCTAATAAGAAAAATTCTTCTTCCAAGATTTGCCACACAGTGTGTATATATATGTGGGGGATAAAGCTGTGTGAGGAACAGGAAAGGCTGGATTGATTGCCCTGCTGGAAATTCTGTTTTCATTTATAAGGCTTCTCATGAAGGTAAATCGTGAGTGATCCCATAATTCTGACTTGAAAAGTACAGCACTGCTCACCTGAATGAAAATTAAAACCTCACTTTTTTTTTCCTAGACACTAGATGCCACTAGTAAAGTATCTGCTTCAGTGCTGTTCTTTCCAACAAAAATGCATCAGAGCAGAAGCAGAGTAAGATTTTTATTAGAGTAAGATTTTTTCACTCACAGCTAAAGTAAGAATAGAATAACTTCTGCAAGGCCTTACAACTATTTCATAAATATATGACCTGCATAAGGGAAGGCAGACACCAATCAACCTTTCTTTTTTTCAAGTTTGATCTTATCCATAATTATTTGAGGTAGTTTTGTTATTTGTTTTTTAATTTGAGAGACAAAATACTTTTAGAATAGTTCATACATTCATGATTGGAGACGGATTTTTGTGGAAATTTCAGGTGACATCACACAGCAAATAAACACTTACAGAACTGCTAACTATAATGGAGATTTCTCAAGTGAGTTGTGAGTAATGTAATGCCTGCATCAATTTTTTTCCATGCTATCAGATTTTTCCATGTAAAAACCACAATAATTACATTATTGATTTGACTAAATTTATTGCTATTCTGATTATTCCAATCCATTGCTTTTGAAAACAATTTTAAATTAATAGCAAAGATATATTCTAGGTAACATGCTTCTGGGAGATTACTGTGCTTTCTCAGCTGGCTAAATCCACTCAGCCTCCAGTGTGGAGCCGCAAACATTTCTAAATTGTGCAGCAATCTTCCACAGAAATCATCAAGAGTCATGTTTTATTGCTTTCATAAAATGTGGTTTACACCTCTCTGAGTAATTGAATTTTGCTAGGGTTATGGGCAGGCTGCATATTTGTGTGCACCAAAATACTATGCAGCCCTTGAGAAAAAGCAGTTATTTCTATTGTATGAAATCTAATCAGAGATTACTTTGTGAAATTTATGCTGGACATTTTTCACTCCAAAATGTTAATTAACAAGGAGATGAGTTTGTCTAGGAGAGAGAAAAGTCCCATAGAGTTATAACTACTCTTAGAGAAGTCTGGAAAGGCTTCCTGCATATTATATAAATATTAAGTCTCTAATATATTCTATTGCTGGTACAAGTATAAAAAACCCCTCTCTCTACTGCCAAAAAAATCATAAATTAGTTCCTATAGTAAGGTCAAAATCTGATGCCTGATGAAGACCATAAAAGAAGAATGAATCATGTGAAGTGTGTTAGCATGGCTTTCCTTAATATGGATAAATACTAAGAACTAAAGAAACAATCAAATTATTCACAGCTATTCAAAAACATATTTTGAAGCAGACCGAGTGAAAGATAGATAGACATACAGACAGACAGATATCCACAGGTGCAAGTGTAAGAATGAATTAACAAGCAAACAAACAGGAAAGCTTGATCACCTGAGGTAAGGAGAACAGGTAGAGGACTGACATAGTCAACCTGTGACACTCAGTAGTCCATACCTATTAGTGAACTGACTTTAATGGTTTATGGAGAAAACCTCAGTTCACTATTTTTTCCCCCCAGATTGTGAAAATAATGACACAGCACAATTTTTGCTTGCTGCTTAGTATTTTTGGTATGAGAGGTAGAGAACAGAATTCTTCACAGAAAATTGTAACAGCACAAACAAAGTCAGTTGTGTAAAACAAGCCAGCATCGTATCTCCCCTTGTGAATTCGGTGCATGTTTAAACTAAGAAAGTCAATGAGTTACTTAATCCTCTCCCTCACTTTCATTAGTCCTGTTTTGCTTCTGTAAGACTCCTGGCAGGTTATTAAAGAAAGTACTATTCAGCAAATAAATAGTATAAAAAGCTACAATATAATTTCTTAAGTCTTAAGTGCAATCTAAGCTGTCATACTTTAAAATATGTATATTGCTACATATATTTGAGGAAAATCATATATTTCATATATCTTAACATCATTAATCTAAAGATCACTTTGAATATTGCATTTCCTCACCAGTGGAAGCCAATGCTGCTTGGAAGGCTGATGCTACTGTTTAATATTTGTTGACAAGGGATTAGTTTGGTAAATCTTGCCACAGCACAGCTCTCAGACACAGCAAAAATCCAGAAAACCATTTTATACCCTAGATGCTATGTCACAAGAGCAGTATTGTCAGGCCAACCCTCCCTCCTCACTGTCTTCAGGATGGTGATACTGAAGACAGCTCTTTGAGAGCTGCCACCCACTCCCACCAGGTATTCCCAAGCCAGCTAGATATGAGCAAGCAGGACTCCTACCTGTCACGAGACCAAATCCCACTTCTCAGAGAGTAAAACAATCTCTGCAGCACCAGAATCCATTGGAAAATTTAAGGACACAAGTTTATTTAGTAACAATTTATTAGAGACAATAATGAAATTTCTCACATTGCCCTCAAAACCTTAACAAGTGTGACACCAAGATGAGTAGGCTATGCAACTTGCAGGCTGCAGAAGAAATGTACTGTCATCTATTTTTATCTCAATGCTTGAATAAAACAAAAGTTTGTATGTTATGGAAATTTTCAAAATTTCCCCTTTGTTCCAGTAAAGCCAAAACAGGACAAGAAAGGACTCTTCCAACTTGTTGTCTGGTCACCTTTTGTGAACAGAAAACACTGTAACATCTATCAGAAAGTATAATACTTTGTATACTACACTGCAATAGGACTTAAAAATAATACTTTAATTCCTCTGTCATCACTCTGTCTTTCCTAAAGAAGTGACTGAAATGCCACTGGAGCAGGTTGAAAGCAAACACACGATTTTGTAGTTCTCAATTTCTCTGTATGCCTTAGGTAATCAAGATTAAATGATTCACTGATATTTAAATAAAAATCAGCAGGAAGGTATCAATATAAGTATCATTTTTGTATGAACTGTGGCTTTGTTTAAAGACATCTGAGATTGATGAAAAATGATATAAGATTTTGAGAATTTACAGATAAAGAAGGGGAAACCATCCTTTTTTGGTTGTCTTTTTTTTTTTTTTTAAGGTTAATATGAGATGCTACAAGAAGCTTAGTGGGAAGAAGCACAGAAATGCTGCAAGAATGCAGAGATGCTGCAAGAAGCACAGAAAAAATGTGCTGGGGACCTAAGTGAGACAAGGACCCCTTTCTGCCAGGCAAAAAAGGTGAATGCTGGGGTTCAAAACAGTTATAAGCCTGTTGTGGTTTAAGGTTTGGTGAAGGGGAGGGACAGGTGGAGCGGCTATTCTACTCCCCTTCCTGCCACACTCTATAAAAGGACACAGGAAGTTCTGCTCGCCCCCTCCTCGCTGGGATTGCTGCTGGCTCCAGACGGCTCTGTGGCTGCTACAACTTCACGTGGCTCGGGAGGAATCCAACAACATCCGAGGATCGGTGTTGTATGTATTTGTATATATACCTTCCCTTAATACCGCTGCATATTTCCCTTCCTTTGATATCCCTTTTGTTNGTGGCTACTTTAAAAGCCGCTGCCACTTTAAGAGCCCCTGCCGCAGCAGCGGCCCCAGGCCCTGACTCAGCCATGCTGGCAGCCCCGGGCCCCAACCCTGCCACTTCAGTTGCAAGCCCCAACCCTGCCGCTTGGGCCAAGCCACTGCGGGCAGGGGGCAGTGCTGCTGACANGAACAGAGACAGAAAGTTGGCGTCCCAA